>CM035850.1:173608083-173635014 GCA_020510985.1 Pholidichthys leucotaenia
ACCATCCGAGAGTGTGAAGTGCTGGATGAGTGCAGCCTTCAGTGCGCCGTACTTGTCGTCGGTTGGTGGCTGATCGAGCAGGCTCTCTACGTGCTGAGCCGTGCGGGCGTTGAGCACTGCGACCACATAGTGGAATTTTGTGTCATCCGCCAATATCCCCCGGAGGGCGAACTGCGCCTCGACTAGGTGGAACCAGGAGCGCGGATTGTGCTGCCAAAAATCCGGTAGCTTGATCGCAACAGCACATGCGTGGCTGGGGGTTCCCATTGAGGCTGGTTCCGGGGGTCTTTCGTTATGTTCCATGATTCGTCTTGGGTCACCAGTGTGGAGCGTGTAAATAACGAGACAGATTTGACTCAGACATTTTATTACACGTCTCACACGAGAAGCATAGACAGAATGAATACTCAGCAGAGACTCTCCTCTTAAAAAGCATGGCATTCTTCTCGAAGCTTCTAACACACAAAAGGTCACATTGCATTCACTTCCTTAATTCTTTAACATCCTTCTAGAAGTTTCTAACACACAAAAGATCACACTGCATTCAACCTTCACACCTCCCTGTTATCTCCCAGGGAAACTCTGCTCTTTGTTCTTGCCTAAGATGCTATACAATTATGCACTCCCCATGTGTCACCAAAACATAAGAATACATAATATACATTCACCAGTTTGGAATTTGCAAGGTCCACACATATCATTCATCTTCTTCTTCAGAAGTTATGTTTAATTTCTTTACATAATCAATGAAAGGTCTCCATATATTCTCAAACACATTTTCCTTTAATTTCAGTATATATGTTATTCTTTCTAGTGGAAGGTTTGTTAACATCTGTCTTAACCACTGAGTCACATCTGGTCTATGAGTCTTTTTCCACAGTAGTGCAATACATTTTTTGGCATTAAGCAAACCGAGGTCTATGAATGTTCTTTCACTCTTATTAAAGTTATGTTTTTCTGGATACAGATCCAACAAAAACAGTTTAGGGTTCAATGTGAATCGTTTTGAAATTATTTTTTCAATTGTTACCCTCACCTCTTCCCAAAACATTCTGATTTTTCTACATTCCCATAAACAGTGAAATAGGGTTCCTTTACTTTCCATACATGTTGTGCATATATCTGGTATGTTTTTGTTATATCTATTTAACTTCACTGGTGTAACATACATCCGCATTAATTAATTAATCAGTTTAAGACGTACATTTATTGATTTGGTTTGAGCTCCTGCACAAGCCATTTCCCATTGTTCCTCTGAAATTTCAATTTGCAGGTCCTCTTTCCAGTAATTCAGTCTTTTCTGTGAGTTTTCACTTGAAAATAGTGTCAATGAGTTATAAAACTCTGAAATAATACCCTTTCTCTTAGTATCTTTCATCAAAATTTTTCCAAGGATGAATAAGTAGGTCGGGTGAAAGCATTATTTTGATTTGATTGAATAAAATTTCTAAGCTGAAGATATTTAAAAAAGTGTGTTCTATTAAGATTGAATTTAATCCTCAGTTCTTCAGAAGACATTATGTTATCTGAGCGTGACAAATATAAGTCTTGAATCTTTTGAATCCCTTTTAAATTCTATACTTTAAATACAGCATCCGCTCTCCCTGGTTTAAAATATTGATTACCCCATATTGGGCTAAATTGTGACAGTAAGTGTGGTTCTTTTAAATATTTTTTGGTTTCACACCATATTTTGATCATGTGCTTTACAAATGGATTTTTAACTTGTTTCTGTAGTTTTTTAGCCGAGTCTGAGTATATGAATAAGGGAAGAGGTAAAGGTAAATTGTATGATTCCATTTCAGTCCAGTGAGGGAGATCATTTGATGAAAAATAATGTCATAGACCTCAGTTGTGCTGACCAGTAATACAACATAAAGTTTGGACATTTCAGACCTCCACGATCAAATGGTAAATATAGTAAGGACAAACGTAATCTAGCCTTCCTATTGTTCCATATAAATTCCACTAACTTTTTTTAAATTCTTGAGAATAGATCTGAAGGTGGTGGTAAAGGAATGTTTTGAAATAAAGTATTTTTGGTAAGATATTACTTTTAAGTACATTAATTCTCCTGATCATCGACATTGGTAGTGACATCCATCTCTGAAGTAACTTATTAATATCTGTCATTAAAGCTTCATAGTTGGCACTGGCGACTGATTCTAGCTTAGGCAAAATTTGAATTCCTAAATATTTAAACTGATTTACAACATTGAATTGATTTACCTCAGGAGCTGGGTGATTTCTCTGGGTCTCATTTAGCATTAATATTGAAGATTTTGTTTTATTTATTTTATATCCTGATATTTCCCCAAAGTTCCTTATTAAATTTAACAAGGTCGGAATTGATTTTTTAAAATTCAACATAAACAAAATTATGTCATCAGCATACAGGGAGATTTTATGTTCTATTGGTCCTACTTTAATTCCATATATTTGTGGATGTAAACGTACTGCCATCGCTAAAGGTTCAATTGCCATAGTAAACAGTAAAGGTGAAAGTGGACAGCCTTGTCGACATCCTCTACTGATTTTTATTGATTTTGAGATATTGCTGTTCGTTAGGATTTCTGCTGTAGCATTATTGTATATTATCTGGACCCATTTTATGAAATTATTTCCAAGTCCAAACCTTTGTAGGACTTCAAAAAGAAAGGGCCATTCGACCCTATCAAAGGCCTTTTCAGCGTCCAATGATAGGAGAGCTGTATCCGGTGCTTCTTTATTGGAATAAATAATATTAAATAGTCTTCTTACATTATGGAAGCCTTGTCTTCCCATTATAAAGCCATTCTGATCTCGGTATTTCTTGTAGTCGTTTTGCTAAAATTTTACAGATTATTTTAAGATCAGCATTTAATAGGCTTATTGGTCTCATGTTTTCACATTTATAAGAGGGTTTACCTGGTTTTGGCAACAGTATAATTAAGGCATTATTCATGTATGGTGGTAAATTACCATTTTGAAATGCTTCTAAAACCTTTTCCAAAAGCGGTTTTATTAATTTATTCTTAAATTTTTTATAGAGGTCAACTGGAAGACCATCTGGTCCTGCACTTTTTCCTGATTTCATATTATCAATGGCTAGCCCAACTTCTTCTTGACTAATTTTAGACCCCAGTATCTCCCTGTTTTCATTTGGAATACACGGTATAGATAATCCACCCAAAAACCCATTTAGTTTTGTTAAGTCAGTTTCATTTTTTGTATCATATAGTTTTTCATAATAATCTCTAAAGGCACTATTAATTTCTAAAGGATCTATAACTAACTGTCCGTTACTTATAATACTGGTAATTGGTGTTTTAAATTCTAATTGTTTAATCTGCCATGCCAATAATTTTCCTGATTTTTCACCTTGTTCATAAAAAGTTTGCTTCAATCTTAGAAGACTCGAGGCAGCTCTATTCGCTGATTTATCATATTCAGCTCTCAGAATCAGTAATTCGTTCTCTAACTGTGGGTTACTTCCTGCATACACCTTTTCTTGAAGATTTTTTATTTTACGTTCCAATTGGACTCTCTCTTCTCGAGTCTTCTTAGATTTTGAACCTGTATAACTAATAATATGCCCCCTAATAAAAGCTTTGAAAGCCTCCCACTTTATACATGCCGTTGTTTGTGTAGTATTAATATCAAAGAACTCATCTGTTTTTCTATGTACTTAACAAATTCCTCATCCTGAAGCCATTTATGCTGAAAATGCCACCTACCTGGATCCTTTGTCAATTTCTTATCTACATATATTAGACAGCAGGGTGTATGATCAGAGATCACAATGTTATCGTAGAAACAATTTTGAATCTTGGACCTTAATTCTGTAGAGATCAACAAGTAGTCAATACGTGAGAATGTCTTGTAGGTATTAGAATAACAAGAGTAGGCTTTGACTTGTGGTTTCATTTCTCTCCATATATCTAGCAATCTCAATTCTTTCATAAAATGATTAATAGTCATCCTACATCCATTGTGCGTACAGTCCAGTCCTGTTGATCTGTCTATACTGGGATTCAATGTACAATTAAAATCCCCTGCTATTATATGTTGCCCTGTAAGTGATGATAAAGTAAGGAATAGATTAACAAAGAAGTTTTGATCATCAGTATTGGGGCCGTATAAGTTCACCAGATTTATATTTTCTAATAAAGATCCTTGGATGATTAGATATCTTCCAAATTTGTCTCCAATTACATTTTTCACTTGAAATGGGACCGTTTTGTGTATGAGAGTCATAACTCCCCTGGCTCGGGATGAGAATGATGAGGTGAACACGTTACCTTGCCATCTTCTCCTAATTCTTTTTACATCCTCCTCTATTAGATGAGTTTCTTGTAAAAACACAATTTTTGAATCCATGTCTTAATTTATTCATAACTTGTTTAAGTTTTTTTAGATTTTGTAGACCTCTGCAATTCCATGAAGTTAAATTAAGATTAACGCTTTGATCTATGATCAATAAGGAGTTTGAGATTACCTTGCAATATGAACATGCTCATACAGAGAAGCAAAAAACATGAATGATGGAACGTTCATCCTACAAACCAAACAGAAACAAAAACAAATTCCCCTTCCCCACATTTGTGGTAATCCCCCCAAAATCAAAAAAATTCTGTCTACCGTTATAGCTAGTGACTGTTCCACACCTGCAAGGATCAGTCAAACCACTCTCTCTTTCTCCTCTCAATCAGAATCAGAATCAGATTTATTGCCATTGTTCATGTAGTACACAAACTAGGAATTTGTCTCGGTGCAATGCTGCAACATTAAAAACATGATAAGATAAAGAGATAAACTAAAAAAACTAAAAACATGCAATAAGTGTAGAATAATAAGTAATAAGTAATAATAATAATAATAATATTATAATGAGTAATACTAGTCAAAGCAGTTTTAAATAATTTAGCAAGTAGCAGATAATGTGGAGTACCACATAGTGCAGTCGATAATGCAACAGAAAAACAGTGATGAATGACATGAGTCTGGTTGAGCTGCTGTATATAGTGCACGAGAGTCAATAAGTCACTTAATGTTCAGCAGTCTGACGGCAGAGGGGAAAATGCTGTTCATGTGTCGGGAGGTTTTAGTTTGAATGGACCGAAGTCTTCTACCTGAGGGGAGGGGGGCAAACAGTATGTGACCAGGGTGTGAAGGATCAGCTATGATCCGGCCTGCACGCCTCCGGGTCCTGGAGATGTACAGGTCCTGGAGAGATGGGAGCTTGCAGCCGATCACCTTCTCAGCAGTGCGCACGACACCCTGACTCTACTATTTTATGACATGACATTAACTCTCTTCTGTAGTTTTTTCAACATAACTTCAAAGTTTTATAGCAACTTTGTACATCATAGCTTTTTTTTTTAATACAGTCTGTATTTTGTAGACATGTTATATGTTTCAAATCAATCAGATGCCTGTACAAATGCTTAAATGTTCTACCTTTGTCATGTTCATGCTTAGCTCCCACCAGTTTCCTTTTGGATCTGCTTAATGAGCTCGTGCGCCTCTTGAGGGGTCTTGAAGATGTGGGTTCTGCCCTTATGTGACCAGCAGTCTTGCTGGATGAATCACTCCGTGACGAATCCCAAGGTTGCACAGCTCTTTGCGGGCGGGGTCGATCTGCCTCCTTAATTGTTTAATTCCTGTGGCCAAATCTGGGTAGAAGCGCACCTGTTGATCCTGGTATTTAATTTCCCCTTTAGCTCGCGCCGCGTTGGTGACTGTCATCTTGTCCCTGTAGCTGAGGAACTTCATAATCAGCGTCCTCGGTGGTGTCTTATTATCTCTCGGTGGGCCGATTCGGTGAGCGCTCTCTAAGACGACCGATGACTGCAGGTCCGCGTTGTTCAGCGCTTCTGGAATCCACTTTTCCAAAAAGGAACATGAGTCCCGTCCCTCCGCTCCCTCCGGGAGGCCCACCAGCCTCAAATTATTCCGTCGCGAGCGGGATTCCAAGTCCAGGATGTTATCTTCCAGACATTTACATTTTAATTCCGGTGTTTGCAACTTTGATTGTAGGCTGGTGACGTCATCTTCAGTGCTTGAAATTCGGAGCTCCGCCTGCGATACTCGTTCCATACAGTCGCTTATTTCCTTTCTCATTCCTTCTATTGCTGCTATAATTCCATCAAATTTAGACGAAAACTCTGCTTTCATGGAGCTGATGGCAGCGAGCACTGCGCTTGTCCCCTCCTCAGCAGCTCCCGCTCCGCCGCTGACTACATCCTCCGCCATCGTCCCCGGAGTCTTTTCTGTTTCGCCTCGAGCGTGGAAGTCTGTTAGCTTGGGTTCTTTTGTCGAATTGCTTTTTCCTCCACCTAATTTCCCAGCCTTGTTCTTTACCATATCCATGCCTAAACGCTGGGATGGGTTTTTGTTCCAGTTAAGAGAGTTTTAGTAAACTTTTTATTTTTAGTAGCAGAGCAGTGTGAAACACGTCTTCCTACGTGGCCGCCATAACCGGAAGTCCCCACATTGAAGGATTTTTAATGAATTAATTGGTAAATTCCTCGGTAAAATAAGTATTTGGTCATAACAAAAGTTCATCTCAGTACTTTGTTATATACCCTTTGCTGGCAATGACAGAGGTCAAACGTTTTCTGTAAGTTTTCACAAGGTTTTCACACACTGTTGCTGGTATTTTGGCCCATTCCTCCATGCAGATCTCCTCTAGAGCAGTGATGTTTTGGGGCTGTCGCTGGGCAACACAGACTTTCAACTCCCTCCAAAGATTTTCTATGGGGTTGAGATCTGGAGACTGGCTAGGCCACTCCAGGACCTTGAAATGCTTCTTACGAAGCCACTCCTTCATTGGTCGGGCGGTGTGTTTGGGATCAATGTCATGCTGAAAGATCCAGCCACGTTTCATCTTCAATGCCCTTGCTGGTGGAAGGAGGTTTTCACTCAAAATCTCACGATACATGGCCCCATTCATTCTTTCCTTTACACAGATCAGTCGTCCTGGTCCCTTTGCAGAAAAACAGCCCCAAAGTATGATGTTTCCACTCTCATGCTTCACAGTAGGTATGGTGTTCTTTCTCCTTCAAACACGACAAGTTGAGTTTTTACCAAAAAGTTCTATTTTGGTTTCATCTGACCATATGACAGTCTCCCAATCCTCTTCTGGATCATCCAAATGCTCTCTAGCAAACTTCAGACGGGCCTGGACATGTACTGGCTTAAGCAGGGGGACACGTCTGGCACTGCAGGATTTGAGTCCCTGGCGGCGTAGTGTGTTTCTGATGTAGCCTTTGTTACTTTGGTCCCAGCTCTCTGCAGGTCATTCACTAGGTCCCCCCATGTGGTTCTGGGAATTTTTCTCACCGTTCGTGATAATTTTGACCCCACGGGGTGAGATCTTGCGTGGAGCCCAAGACTGAGGGAGATTATCAGTGGTCTTGTATGTCTTCCATTTTCTAATAATTGCTCCCACAGTTGATTTTTTTCACACCAAGCTGCTTACCTATTGCAGATTCAGTCTTCCCAGCCTGGTGCAGGTCTACAATTTTGCTTCTGGTGTCCTTTGACAGCTCTTTGGTCTTGGCCATAGTGGAGTTTGGAGTCTGACTGTTTGAGGTTGTGGACAGGTGTCTTTTATACTGATAACGAGTTCAAACAGGTGCCATTAATACAGGTAACGAGTGGAGGACAGAGGAGCCTCTTAAAGAAGAAGTTACAGGTCTGTGAGAGCCAGAAATCTCGCTTGTTTGTAGGTGACCAAATACTTATTTTACTGAGGAATTTACCAATTAATTCATTAAAAATCCTTCAATGTGATTTTCTGGATTTTTTTTTCTCATTTTGTCTCTCATAGTTGAGGTATACCTATGATGAAAATTGGAGACCTCTCTCATCTTTTAAGTGGGAGAACTTGCGCAATTGGTGGCTGACTAAATACTTTTGCCCCACTGTACACAGCAGAGTGAAACAGGGCTGTGTACTTGCGCCAACCATCTTTGGGATTTTCTTTGCTATGCTTCTGAGGCATGCCTTCAGCACAGCAACAGAGGGAATCTACCTGCATACAAGATCGGACGGCAGGCTTTTCAGCCTCGTCTGCCTGAAAGCCAGAACCAAAGTACGTGACGCTCTAATCAGAGATATGCTGTTCGCAGATGACGCTGCAGTTGCGACCCACACACAGCAGGAGCTTCAGACCATGATGGACCGCTTCTCCCGGGCATGCATGGACTTCGGGCTTACCATCAGCCTGAAGAAGACTAACGTCTTGACGCAAGGCACGGAAGCACCACCAACCATCACCATCGACGACTACGAGCTGGAGGTCGTGAATCAGTTCACGTACCTGGGGTCCACGATCAGCAGCAGCCTCTCCCTTGATACAGAGATCGACAAGAGGACTGGAAAATCAGCCTTCACACTCGCCCAGATCACCACACGAGTGTGGGAGAATCCCAAACTCTGTCAAGACAAAGATGGCAGTGTACAATGCCTGCGTCATTAGTACACTGCTCTATGGGAGTGAGACATGGACAACATACGCCATCACAGTCATACCTAAGGACAATTTAGAATCCCCAATTTGACTGTTTTTATATTTTCTGATAAACATCTGACCAGTAGACACATTTCAAACAGTTAAAACATACAAACACACCATTTTTCAGTCAATGTCCCCTTTAAAAAGATTCATGAAATTGCTCTAACAGCTTTTTTCAGGTCAGGTAAAAGGAAAAAAAGTGGAATCACTCAATCATAAGGGAAAATTCTGGAACATCTTGTAATTTGCATTTCTAAAACAAATACCTGCACACATTTCAATATGCGTTAAAATGGAGCTCTTTCAGATCTGAAGGAGCTGTTGTACCAAGCTGATTTACAGGAAACATGGCCCCAATGAGAGAGCTGTCTGTGGAAACTGGAGAGGATTACAAAACTTCTTCCACAAGGTAATTCAACACAGACGGTGGCAAAAGGTGTTGGTTGTTCAAGGCCAGCTGTATCTGAAATTTGGAGCCAGTACAAACCAAACAGGAAGCTCATAAAGGTAGACCAGGGAAGACTTAACATTATATGGTGTAATTATATTTTTTTAAAAAAGGGCCTGTGGATCGTTTATATTGTACTTTTCTTAGTCATTCACTTGTTTTTGACATGTTAAGCTAGCCCAGGGAACACACACACAGGCTCGGGTGAGATTTAAGAGTCTTTATTGATAACAGGTGTATGGATGCATGAGTGAGGGATGTAGATGTCTTTTCGGGGACAGGAGCACCGAGGGCAGAACAGAACACCGTACAGCCAGGCAACCCTGAGGACAGAGCAGAAGACAAGGGTGAGCTGAACACACAGGGATATGATGAACATATGAATGTGGCTTACTTGCAGGGGTTTGGTGGCTGGCGTTGGCAAGATGAGCTCACGCCTGGGAGACAGCGCCCTGATCAGCACCATGGGAAGAGGACTGGAGAGGAACGGCGATGAGGGAGGATTTTCCGCTGCCAGGAGGATCCACCTGTGCACAGGGGATGAACTGAGAGAGCAGGTAAGAGAAGGAGCTTACGTGCATAAGATGAGAGGAGCGCTGGCCGTGGGAGTCAGGCGAACGCAGAGCTTGACGAGGAGGAGAGCTGACGACTCCAGGCCGAAGTCCTGGGCAGAGCAGGCTAAATAGGCGAGGCCTGACGAGGTGCAGGTGTGCGCACAGCTGGAGCGGATGGCAGGCGGGAGCGGGCTGTGACAGTTTTTTTCACTATTCAGAGGTGTGAATTTGAAGGTGCTGCTACACAAGTCACTTTTTCATGGATACTTTCTTACCCTTATCGAGTGATATTTTGACTTCTGCTGGAGTCAATATAAGGCAACACTACCTGAGCAGATCTTGCAGCTATACATGCCCACCTCTGTATAACACCATAGGACAACAACCTACAGCACATCTCTGAAACAACAACAACAAAATATTCTGTCATTTAATCAGACACAGATTTGCAAAATGGCAACAACATGAGCATCAGTGGAAGCTCAGTGTCAGTCTGTTGCTATGGAGACGCTGTGGTAACTAATTCCAGCCTTTTGTCCACAGTCTACTGTCATTATGTTTTACTCGAGTGTAAAAGCCAGATAGGCTGAGAATCTTTTCTGTGAATAAAGATTAGTTTTCCATCATCATGATTTAGAAATAGGTTTTTGTGCGTTTCTGCTTCAGGTGTGTCCCTGACAGGTGGCTAGAGGAGCCATAAATTGTTCTCATTAGTAGGAGGAGCCAGAAAGTCTTGAGTCAGAAAGTAGCTACTAAAAAGCTGTTTGAGCATTGAGGGACTTTTGGTTGTGCAAATTTATGAGAAAGGGGTAAATTTGCAAGTTAAATGTTGCAGAGTAACAATGACAAAAGCTGGAAAATGTCCTGAAAAAGGTTGAGTTTTCCTGCCAGACAAATTTACCAAAAAAGCCTCTGATGGTGCATCAAAGTTCAAAGTCAAACATGACAGCGTCCAGACAACAGGAACACAGAGTCCACTTCCAGTCACACTGAGCAGATGAGGCTGATTTTCCAACATGAACATGTGCCATCACCCACAAGGGCTGCTGGGAAATGGGAAGCTCGTTTCCTACTGGTTACCAGACTGATGCAATAGTGGGTCCCAAGGAACATTCTGGTAGACCCCCCCCCCCCCTAAAAACCAGGAAACTGCCCTGGAGCCCAGCTACACATGATGGCTGAAACATGACTGGCCCACTACTGTATTGAAGAGAGAAGAGCAAAAATGGACAAGAACAAAAAGAAAAGATTTGACAAAAGATGCTGCAAATTAGCAAGGAAAATGTCAAATTAAAATGTAAAAATTTTGGTGTTCAAAGAAAAAAAAAACAAATTTGTAAGTTTAACCTTGTTCATCTTTTCCAGTAATGATTGGAAATGAAGTGAAAATAAGATACAAACTACCCAAACTAACAATTTATTACAATCCATATCATATTATAAAACAATGTCAATATTTGCTGAGCCAGAATGGAAGAATGATTTCAGCTTGATGACAGTAAACGTGACTCACTTAAAATAACTCAAAGCATGACTAAATGCACTAAAATACAGGGTTTTCTTGCTGAATGTCCTCCAGCGTAGAAAGTCTCCTGCAGTCAATGTGATGCTGAACATCTCAGCTGGTTTGTGGCTGATGCTGCATATTGGAGCTCAGCACGCCCTCTAGTGGTGAATGTATTGATATGTGACGTTTATATAGAGTCACCACTAGAGGGCAGTATGACCCCGGCCATGACCTGACTATAAAAGGAGTGTACTTGAGCCACTGTGTGGTCAGTTGTAAGTTGCAGTTGAAGTGACAAGTAAAAAGTCCTAACTGACACCCGGTGTGTGTGCGCCTCGTCATTACATGGCACAAGGAGAACATTACATGGTACCAGGATAAAACTACGAACCGACGGCGAAGATGAACGCTCTTCGACAGCCGGACGAGTTAAAGTTGACCGGTAACGTCAACGAGAACTGGAAAGCATTCAAACAAAGTTTTGAACTCTTCTCGCTAGCTATCGGTCTTCGTGACGAGGAAAGGAAGATAGCATTACTGCTAACAGTAGCAGGGCGAGCGGCGCTAGATGTGTTTAACACATTCGTCTTCACGGAAGAAGAAAAAGGCAACTTCGACGCCGTGATGAAGAAGTTCGACGATTATTGCACACCGAGAAAGAATGAAACGTACGAGAGGTATGTGTTCAGAAAAAGACTTCAGAAAGAGTCAGAGTCCATCGAGCTGTATGTCACAGACCTACGGTTGAGGTGTCAGTCATGCAACTTTGGAACATTGAGTGAGTCAATGATACGGGACCAAATTGTAATTGGGGTCCAGGACAACAAATTGCGGATGCAATTACTTAAAGAGACTAACTTAACGCTGGAGAAAGCGATACAGATTTGCCAAGCGTCTGAGAGTACAAAGGCACAATTAAAGACTTTTAGCAGCAAGGAAAAAGAGACTGCTGAGGTCGATGCAGTGCAGCGCGCGAAGCCGAAAGGAACGTTGCAGGCAAGAAAAAGGGAGGCAAACCCAGAGCGCGCGCGCGGGAACTGTGAGCGGTGTGGAAGGCAACACGCGCCGAAGCAGTGTCCAGCATTCGGGAAGGAATGTCGCAAGTGTGGCGGAAAAAATCACTTCGCAAAGACCTGCTTCTCGAAGAAGAGGGTGCAACTCGTGGAGAAAAAGAGCAACAGCGAAGAGGATCAGTTTTACGTGGACGCCATCGAGGGAGAGACGAGCGCTGACGAATGGATAGTGTGCTTGGAGATGAATGGCACGGACATGTCACTGAAGCTCGACACAGGTGCGCAGGTAAACATCCTGCCAATGAAAGAATTTTAAAAGACTGAAAAACAAACCGAAAATAAGAGATAAAAAGATTAATCTGAGAACATATGACGATAAGCCAATACCCACTAAAGCAGGGGTGTCCAACCATGTGCCATGGAGAGCCAAGACCCTGCAGGTTTTCTCTTCTACCCAGTCTCTTCAGCAGGTGTTTTCACTTATCAGCAATCAGTGGGAAGAAGTTCACTGAAATCTGCTGTTGAAGACACTGGTTGGAGGTAAAACCTGCAGGGTCTTGGCTCTCCATGGCACATGGTTGGACACCCCTGCACTAAAGGGATGTGCAGGGTTACACTGTCAAACAAAGGTAAAACAGTGAATGCATTGTTTGTACTAGTTGATGGAAATAGACAAGCAATTTTGGGTTTAAAAACATGCGATCAGCTAGGTCTGATCAAGAGGGTGAATGTCATTGATACAGACAAGGTGACAGCACGAGAAAATACAGAGGCTACAACAAGTAGGCACAAAAACACTGACTGGGTGAAAGAATACAAAGAGGTGTTCAAAGGAATAGGCCGCCTACCAGGCAAACAAAAAATTAGGCTGAAAGAGAATGCAGAGCCAGTCATACATCCAGCAAGAAAAGTGCCAATAGCACTTAAAAAGAGGCTGAGAGAAACACTAGACTCACTGATAGCAGACGGAGTGGTCAGAAAAATAGAAGAACCAACTGAATGGGTTAACTCACTAGTTATAGTGGAGAAGCCAAATGGAGATTTGAGATTGTGCATAGATCCGAAAGATCTAAATAAAGTAATACAGCGGGAGCATTACAGGCTACCAACAAAATCTGACATAACCAGCACAATGAGTGGAGCAAGCTACTTCACAAAATTAGATGCCAAATCTGGGTTTTACCAAATAGTGCTCGACGAGGAAAGCGCTAAATTGTGCACATTTAATACGCCATTCGGAAGGCATTGCTTTCTACGAATGCCGTTCGGGATTAGCTCAGCCCCTGAAATTTTCCATAGAACTGTGCAGCAATTGTTTGACGGAATAGAAGGGGTGGGAGTTTTTCTTGATGATGTGGTAGTCTGGGGAAAAACAAAAGAGGAGCACGACGAAAGGTTGGCTAAAGTTCTCACACAGGCGCAAAAGTCAGGTATGAAACTGAATAAGAGTAAGTGCCAATTTGGGGTACAGGAGATTACATACCTGGGAGAAAAATTATCTGGGGCAGGCGTGCAACCAGATCCGGAAAAAGTGCGGGCCATAGCAGAGCTGCCAGTACCGCAGGACAAAAATGACTTGCAAAGAGCCTTAGGGCTAGTCAATTACATGGAAAAATTTATCCCAAATTTATCAGCTAACACAATAGCTCTTAGAAGCTTGTTAGAGACCAATACAATGTGGCAGTGGATGGCAGAGCATGCCAGAGAATGGGAGTGGCTCAAAAGCAGTCTAATACAGGAGCCAGTGTTAAAATTCTATGATCAGGACAAACTGCTAAAAGTGTCCACAGATGCGTCCAAAGCCGGCCTAGGAGCTGTGCTATTGCAAAAACATGATACAGAGTGGTATCCAGTCGCATACGCATCGCGCACCATGACAAGCGCAGAAAAAAATTACGCGCAAATAGAGAAAGAGACTCTAGGTGCAGTGTTTGGATGTGAGAAGTTTCATGAACATGTGTATGGAAGGTCAGTAATACTAGAAACAGACCACAAACCACTGATTGCGATCTCACAGAAGCCACTGGGTGACGCACCACCGCGCATCCAGCGTCTAATGTTAAGATTACAGAAATATGACTTGAAATTTGAGTTTACACCAGGCAAGCAACTAATTGTAGCCGATGCGCTGAGTAGGGCTAGCTTGAGCAACACCAGCAGCACAACAGAGGAAGCTGTGCAAATACATGTAGACTCTATTAAGGCACACATGCCAGTGTCAGATGCAAAATGGACGAAGATAGTGAAAGAAACACAAAAAGATGAGAAACTAAAAAGAGTAATGGAACAGATACATCAGCCAGGACAGGTTATGCTTGACAAGCCTTACCAACACTTTAAAGGTGAACTGTCTGTGTTAGATGGAGTTCTGTTAAAGGGTACAAGGATAGTCATACCTACCTCCATGAGATCAGAAATGGTTAAATTAGTGCATGAGGGGCATTTGGGTATTGAAAAGTGCAAAAGACGTGCACGTGATGTTTTGTATTGGCCCAACATGCACAAGGACATTGAGGCATATGTGCAGCGCTGTGACACTTGCCAGCGCCACAGGTATCAACAGCCAAAGGAGCCTATGAGGCCACATGAGAAGCCTCAAGGGCCATGGAGAAAAGTGGGCATGGATCTATTTCAGCTTAAGGGCAAGGACTATCTGTTAGTCATGGACTATCATTCCACCTACCCAGAGTTTGCAGGGTTGAGTGACACAACAGCAGAAAAGGTGATTGCACATACAAAGACAATGTTCGCACACCATGGAATTCCAGTGACTGTTGTAAGCGATAACGGACCACAATTCACGAGTCAGTGCTTCAAAGACTTTGCAGACACATATGGGTTCAAGCACGTGACCTCAAGCCCTCTGTACCCACAGTCAAATGGGTTAGCAGAGAAAGGGGTGCAAATTGTGAAGCGCATAGTGAAAAAGGTTGCAGACAATGCAGAAGACCCACATCTGGCGATCCTGAATTACCGAGCATCACCACTAGAGAATGGACTTTCACCAGCAGAAATGCTCATGAACCGAAAACTCAGAACGCGACTTCCATCAGCATCTCAAGTGATGGAAAAGAGAGATGTGAGGCGTGATGAGAGGCAAACTGAACTGTACAACAGAACAGCACGACCTCTGAGACCACTTGCACATGAGGACATTGTGCGAGTGAGATGTGATGGAGAATGGGGACCGCTGGCAAAAGTGGTCAAAGAAACAACTCCCAGATCATACGAAGTCATCACAGAGCATGGGAAAATAATGAGGCGAAACCGACGTCACTTACTGAAAGTGCCTCAGACAAAAATGAGAGTCACAGACAGTGAAACGACCGACATGCCAATCACAGACAGTGAAACGACCGACATGCCAATTCCCAGCCAAACCGAACAACCAGAAATGGCGGAGAGCCAAAACTTAGAGACAGACACTAACGAACAGACTGAGGTGACACAAAACAGAAGATCACAAAGGCAAATTGTGAAACCGAAAAGATTGATTGAGGAAATGTAAGGAGTACTGAGATGAATGAAAAAAAAAATTTAAAAAAAAATGTGTTGATGTTGAATTGTAAACAGAGAAAAAAATTGAACTTGTGATTCAGTGTACAAGGTTGAAAGAAATGTAAATAGAAATGGAGTTTATTTTATTTATTGAAATTAGAGAAACAGTTTAAGTTTATAGTAGGGCATGACCTTTACTTGAAAAAAAGGGAGATGTATTGATATGTGAAGTTTATATAGAGTCACCACTAGAGGGCAGTATGACCCCGGCCATGACCTGACTATAAAAGGAGTGTACTTGAGCCACTGTGTGGTCAGTTGTAAGTTGCAGTTGAAGTGACAAGTAAAAAGTCCTAACTGACACCCGGTGTGTGTGCGCCTCGTCATTACATGGCACAAGGAGAACATTACAGTGAAGGAACATTTTCACTGCTGCACTCATTAGAAAATAGTTGATCCTGACCACATTTTAACACCTGCCTTGTTCTGACACAGACATGCTGTTAGCATGTAAAACAGCATCTGAGTAGATACAATAGAAAGTTCATTCAATTCAACTTTATTTATATAGCCCCATTTCACAACAACAGTCATCTCATAGCACTGTTAAACTGTAGGGGGAAACCCCACAGTTACAGAAAGACCCCAGCAATCAGCTGATCCCCTATGAGCAGCACTTGGTGACGATGAAGAGGAAAAACTTCCTTTTAACAGGAAGAAACCTCCAGCAGAACCAGGCTCAGGGAGGGGCAGTCATCTGCTGTGACTGGCTGGGGGGTGAGGGGATAGAGAAGAAGAAGAAAAGAACAGACATGTAGAGAGCAAACAGCACAATGGGGACTCAATCTATGGGAGAGAACAAACAGATGTTAATGAGCAGCAAAAATATTTCACTGACAGTGAAGAAAGGAGTGAAACCCAGTGCATTGTTGAAGGTCCCCCGGCTGTCTAAACCTATTAGCAGCAGAACTAAGGGAGGGTTCAGGGTCACATGATCCCTCCCCAACTATAGGCTATGTCAAAAAGGAAGGTTTTAACCCTGTTCTGAAAAACAAAGATCAAGTCTGACTCCTGAATCCAGATTGGCAGCTGGTTCCACAGGAGAGGAGCCTGATAACTGAACACTAAATCAAAGATGTTCTAGTCTACTTCTCAAATAATTTGAGTTCACCAGTAAGTCTCACTATAGCCAGTATTTACAAAACTAAAAGGTATTCTAAAAAAAAAAAAAAAAAAAAGACCAAGCCTTTTCTCAAACTAATTTGTAAGACCCAACATATATACAACCTAATGAATAATGCATGTCCTCAACTTGTGAACTGCTGGAAGCTGCTGTGGGAAGTGAGCAGTCTTGAGCAGCAGACTTTAAATTTATTATCATATTTTTCTCATTATCAGCCACTTAGGTTTGTAAAAATTCTGGCACATTATTATTACCTGTCAGTTTAATTTTCATCTAAGATGCCCAGTAGCTTCACTTTTAATCATGAACCTACAGATCCAGTCTGCATGCATTTATTTATGTATTAATTGAACTGATGACATTTTTGGCATTTTGCAGATGTAGATAAGTTTATTTGACAGGGACAGTGCAATAAACATAGACAATTAATCACTGACAATCAATCTGATGTGTTGCACAAAGAGTGTATAGCTATTAGCTAATTTGCAACTCTTGTCCCTGGATGGGCTTTAGAAAAGAGAATCGAGTAAAATGAAAAAAAAAAAAAAAACAGAATACACAATAACCACATATATCAATGCAAAAAAGATTATAAATACATTATAAATACACAATTATAAATATTATAAATACACAAATATAACAACCTGATTCACATTTGCCTATTTCAGGCCTCCCTCCCTTCGTCACTCACTATAAACAAACACATTCATTTCTTCCCTTCATTCACTCACACCCTGCAGACAATTATTTCATACATGGGTACATTCTTGTTTATTTTTCAGCCAGTTTTTAACCTTTTTAGTGAATGTTTTAAAGTCCGTTATTATTTTAATTACATTTGGCATTGTGTTCCAGATGTGACTGCCCTTTATAGAGAAAGCTGTTTGTCCAAATGTGGTTCTGCGGTGGAATATTTTACAGTTATTGTTAACAGAACTCCTGGTGGCTCTGCTGCTGTCCTGTCTTTGGATGAAACCAGCAAGTGGCTCGGGTGCTGATTTATGGAAACATTTGTAAGTTAATTTCAGAAAAAAGAGGTCAATGAAACTCTCAAAACTCAATAGGTTGTATTTTTTTAAAATATTACAGTGATGCCACCTAATGGGCTTTTTGTCCAAGATTTTTAGGGTTTGATTATATAATGAACCTATATGTCTTATTGTGGAAGGGGCTGCTTGAGCCCAGACTGTCAAACAATATGATATATGAGAGAAAACCATAGAATGCATGTACAGTACAGCTGCTTCGTAAGGTATGTAATATCTAATTAATTTAAAGCAGTTCAGATTTTTTTTACTGTTTTTGAAATTTTCTTTATATGAAGATTAAATTTGAGTTGAGGATCTAGTACAATGCCAAGGTATTTGAATTCTGTAACTAAACTGATGTCATGATCATGTATATTAACTTTAAAACGTTGCAGGTTACATTTTTTGATTGAAAAGCACATTGAGACTGTTTTCTGAAGGTTCAGCAATAGATGGTTCTGGAGGAGCCACTCTTGGACATCAACCATACTTGTAGACAGTACATCTGCAGCCTGTGCTGGAGTCTTGGCAGCTGTGTAAATAACTGCATCGTCTGCATAAAGTTGGCATGTTGCAGCTGAGCAGTGTAGCGGCAAGTCATTAATAAAAATGCTGAAAAGTACCCATGTGGGATACCTATGCGGTTGTGCAGAACAGAGACTGTGTGCAGCTGTACACAGGAGAACTTTTATAAAGACTGAACACACAAACATGAGACAACTGATATTTAATCAGCACTATAAAGTAAAAAGGTTGGAATTAATCAAAACTGACAGTAGCTCAACCACAGTGTGATCTGTCAAAATAAAAGTCAGCCTTCAGATCACTGCTTAGAATAAAAATCTGAGACAGTATTCAGTATAGTACTTTTAGAGGAAGTAAAGTCAAACATGCCAAGGAAAGACCCCCCCCACACACACACACACACAAAAAAAAAAACCCTGAATTTTCCCTGGTGTAAAATTCTGTTGCAATCAGAATGAAATTATGATGATTGAAGCTAATAAATGTAGTAAATTTCTTCAATCATACTCTGTGCATTTCCTGGCAACTACTCCTGCTGGAAAATGCCTCCATCCTAAAACTCACCTTCTGTTGGTCCAAACATCAAACATTTTTTACTGGAGAGTCGGGGCAGGACTGTGGAGACAACCCCCCTTTGGGGCAGATGCATTTTCCTGCATTTTTTCCCCCCAGAAATTGCAGATATTTTCGTCTCCACAGTGTAAAGACTGAAATGCATTTAATTTCTCCATTTATTAGTATCATTCCTCTAACTGTCAGAAATATTTTATGCTCGGACCAGATTTGCATTGCATCTAGCTTATTTCTGTGTTGGACTGATAATGCTACATGTGTTACCTTCACATTGTGCTGCTAAAATGGAACAAACTGCTAAAACCCTTTCACTTCTGGTTTTCCAGAATTGTTCTGGTGTCAGTATTCCAAAGTGCAGGTCTAGCTTTAAACAGGCTTGTGTGTTTTATGTCCCCTTTCTCCCTTCATATCCAACACTACCCTTTGTCAATGTCATGCATCTTTGTTATGCACTTTCCTACAGAATTTCAGATATTAATCCAAAAATAAATCCATATCAATTCTTCTGTCACACCCGCAATTCTTTCTACATTAATTCAAGTGGTTCGGCCACACTAAACATGTAGTATTATAGCTATAAAGTCTCCTAGGGGCCCAAAGACCAAGACCATGCCTGCCTATATTTGCCATAAAATATAATATGTTGCTACAGTTAACAGTATTCTTGCCCTGAGTCTCCTGCAAAAAATATTTTATGTTTGGACCAGCAGAAGGTGACCTTTGGGATGGAGGCATTTGCTGGCAGGAGTCGTTGCCAGGAAATGCAGAAAGTGTGATTGAAGAAACTTACTACATTTATTTCCCTCATGGATCGTCACCTTATTGTGGTGGGGGTTTTTCATGCCCTAGTTATCCCATGAGCTATGTTGTCCGTGGCAATTTGCCTCTGGTAGGGTCACCCAAGACTAACTGGTCCTGAGTGAAGGGCCAGACAAAGAACGATCCAACAGACTCTCATGATAAATATTAGAACAAGGATTCAGTGTACCCCACCCGGTATGGGGTTACCGGGGCCCCACCCTGGAGCCAGGCCCGGGGGAGGGGCTCGATGGCTAGTGTCTGGTGGCCAGGTTTCCACCCGTGGGACCCGGTCGGGCTCAGTCTGAAGGAGTTATATGGGTCCGCCCTCCAGTGGGCTCACCATCTGCAGTAGGGATTATGGGGGTCCGGTGCTATGTGGATTAGATGGTGGTTAAAGGCTGAGACCTTGGCGGTCTTATCCCAGGCTTCCTAAACTGGCTTTTGGGACTTGGAATGTCACCTAATTGGTGGGGAAGGAGCCTAAGCTGGCGCATGAGGTTGAGAGATACCGGCTAGATATAGTCGGCCTCACCTCAACGCACAGCTCTGTTTCCAGAACAAGTCTCCTGGAGAGGGGCTGGAGCTTGGCCTACTCTGGAGTTGCCCCGAGCAAGAGGCGATGAGCAGGGGTGGGTATTCTTGTATTCCCCCACCTTGCTGTCTCTATATTGGCATTTTCCATGGTGGATGAAAGGGTTGTTTCCCTGCACCATCGGGTTGGGAAACAAGTCCTGACCATCATTTGTGCCTATGCACCAAATGATAGTTCAGAGTTACCCACCCATTTTGAAGTCTCTGACTGGGGTGCTGGAGAGTGCTCTTGGAGACTCCATTGTCCTACTGGGGGACTTCAATGCACATGTGGACAACGACAGTGAAACCTGGAGGGGTGTGATTGGGAGGAACGGCCTGCCTGATCTGAACCTGAGTGGTATTCAGTTATTGGACTTCTATGCTAACCACAGTTTGTCCATAACGAACACTATGTTCAAGCATAAAAGGGTCTATATGTGCACTTGGCACCAAGAAACCCTAGGTCACAGTCGATCGATTTTGTTATCGTGTCATCAGACCTGCGACCGTATGTCTTGGACACGCGGGTAAAGAGAGGTGCAGAGCTGTCAACTGATCACCATCTGGTGGTGAGTTGGGTCCGATGGCAGGGGAGGAAGCCATTCAGACCTGGTAGACCCAAATGTATAGTGAGGGTGTGCTGGGAACGGCTGGCTGAGGCCCCTGTCCAGGAGGTCTTCAACTCCCACCTCTGGTGCGGATGGGGCACTGTTGCCTTCGACTGGGGATATCGTCGGGTGGTGGAAGGAATACTTTGAGGATCTCCTCAATCACACTGATGCACCTTCCATAGATGAAGTAGGGCTTGTGGACGAGGGGGATGACTCGCCTATTACAGGGGCTGAGGTCGCCAAGGTGGTTAAAAATCTCTTTGGTGGCCGGGCCATGGGGGCAGACAAGATTTGCCCTGAGTACCTCAAGGCCCTGGATGTTGTAGGGCTGTCATGGTTGACGTGCCTCTGCAACATTGCATGAAGGTTGGGGCAGTACCTTTGGCATGGCAAACCGGGACGGTGGTTCCTCTCTTCAAAGAAGGGGACGAGAGGGTGTGCTCCAACTTTAGAAGGATCACACTCCTCAGACTCCCTGAGAAGGTCTATGCCAAGGTACTGGAGAGGAGAGTCTGGTCGTTGGTTGAACCTCGGATTTGGGAGGAGCAATGTTGTTTTCCTCCTGGCCGTGGCACATCGGACAAGCTCTTTACCCTCTTGAGAATCCTTGTGGGTTCATGGGAGTTTGCCCAACCAGTTTACATGCGTTTTGTGGACTTGGAGAAGGCATTTGTCGCTTGTTGTTACGAGCTATTCCGTCTCTGTACAATCATTGTGAGAGTTTGGTTCGTATTGCCAACACTCGATCGGACTCATTCCCAGTGACAGTTGGACTCCGCCAGGGTTGCCCTTTGTCACTGATCCGGTTTATAATTTTTATGGACAGGATTTCTAGGTGCAGCCAGGGGATGGAGGGTGTCATGCCTGGTGACCATAGGATCTCATCTGTTGTTTGCAGATGATGTTGTCCTGCTGGCTTCATCCAGCAATGACCTACAGTTCTTACTGGGATGGTTTGCCGCTGAGTGTGAAGTAGCTGGGTTGCAAATCAGTACCTCCAACTCCAGGGTTGGGCCCTGGAAACCCCATACCGGGCGGGGTACACTGAATCCAGGTTCTAATATTTATCACAAGTCTGTTGTATCGTTCTTAGTCTGGCCCTTCACTCAGGACCAGTTTGTCTTGGGTGATCCTACCAGAGGCAAACTGCCATGGACAACATAGCTCCTGGGATCACTAGGGCATGCAACCCCCCCCCCCCCCCAGTAAGCTGACGATCCATGAGGGAAATAAATGTAGTAAATTTCTTCAGTCATACTCTGTGCATTTCCTGGCAACGACTCCTGCCGGAAAATGCCTCCATCCTAAAGGTCACCTTCTGCTGGTCCAAACATCAAATATTTTTTGCAGGAGACTCAGAGCAAAAATACTCTTAACTGTAGCAAATTTCATGTCTTTCAGTCTTTCCATTGTGACGATAGCAGTGGATACCATTTCTGGCAACTGCAAATTAATCCTGCCAGAAAATGTCTCTATCCCAAAGGTCACCTTCTCTTGGCCCAAACAAAACAGTTTTTGCAGAAGAGTCGGGGCAAGAAAACTTTACTGTAGCAAATTTCATGCATTTCAGTCTTGCCACTGTGAAGATAGCAGTGGGTACCGTTTCTGGCAACTGCAAATTAATCCTGTCAAATGATGCAGCATTTCAATTAAGGGAAAGTCAGTTTATAAATAGGCTATAAATTTTCCTATTTTGTCATCAGAAGAAAGTCATTAAACATATAGAAAGGCATATTATATATGTAATAAATTATATATTTATTATAAATTAACCTTTTTTGATAAATTAATTATGTAAATTGACTACTTTTTACTTTTTGTATTTTATTTCTGCAAAAATCAATATGGCTAAATGGAATCAGAAGTGCATGACTGCTGTCTTTTAGACATTACAATAATAATAGGAGGTCAAGTCAACTGCAAAGCAAATGGTTGTCAGCAGGCTACAATACAGAACCTTTAAACAAAAACTCTCAAGGCTTTGGTCGCTAGCAATATGGAAGTGATCTTAATCACATTTTATGGCTAATATAGGCAGGCATGGTCTTGGTCTTTGGGCCCCTAGGAGACTTTATAGCTATAATACTACATGTTTAGTGTGGCCTAACCACTTGAATTAATGTAGAAAGAATTGTGGGTGTGATAGAAGAATTGATATGGATTTGTTTTTGTATTAATATGTGAAATTCTGAAGGGAAGTGCATAACAAAGACACATGACATTGACAAAGGGTAGTGCTGGGTATGAAGGGAGAAAGAGGACAAAACATACAAGCCTGTTTAAAGCTACACCTGCACTTTGGGATACTGACACCAAAAAAATTATGGAAGACCAGAAATGAAAGGGTTTTAACAGTTTGTTCCGTTTTAGCAACACACTGTGAAGATAACACCTGTAGCACTATCAGTCCAACACAGAAATAAGCTAGCTACAATGCCACTTCTTGCGTAGGTGGTTGGGCCTGCCTCACAGCCTCAGCAGCATTGTCCTATATGGGAGAAACAACAAGCTTCAACTCCCATTCAGTCGTCTGTCAGAGTAATTCACAGTTTCCTGGGCAAGAGAAGTGATGCTGTACAGAGACTCTAGTTACATCAAAGTCTCATTGGCTGGTATTCAGGTGAAGACGGGAAGGAAATTTAAAGCCCATGAAGTTGTTGAACAGGCTGAGGCATAGCTGTAGTTCAAAGGGTTGGTGGGGACAGTTGCAGCAGGGTGGGCAGGCCTTGGGAGCAACCCAAGACCTCAGTACAGCAAGGTCCAGGGAAAGGAAAGACGTCAGTTGGTTCAGGATGAAATCAGAGTGGGAGTGGAGGAAACACAAACCAGCAGGATAGTTGGAATGCGCCAGCAGGGGGCATGGACCAGGTGGGAGGAAGCAATGGAATGTAAAGTCTCCTGGTCAGAGCTCTGGAGAGCGGAGCCACACCAGATCAAATTCTTGATCCAGTCGGTGTACGATGTTCTTCCAAGCCCAGCCAACCTCTTCTCTTGGCGCCTGATAGAAGCCTCTTCATGCTCTCTATGCCAGCAAAGAGGTTCCCTGGAACACATTTTAAGTAGCTGCCTGAGAGCCCTCAGTGAGGGGCGCTATCGGGGGAGGCATGACCAGGTACTGAAGGCTGTAGCAGAGTCAGTCAGTGCAGGGATCTCTTTCAGTAGGCAGCAACACCCAGTAAAGCATGCCATACCCTTCATCAAAGCTGGTGAGAATCCATAGCATTGCACAAAGGCAAGTGAAGGTTGACCTGAGAAGACAGTTGAGATTCCCTGACAACATCATAATGACCACACTTAGACCAGACATGGTTCTTGTGTCAGAATTTTCCAAGCAGGTGATCTTGTTGGAACTGACTGTGCCCTGGGAAGACCGGATGGAAGAGGCCTTTGAAAGGAAGAGGGCCAAGTTTGGGGATCTTGTTGGTGATCGCTGTAGTAGGGGATGGAAGACCTGGCTCTACCCCATAAAGGTTGGCTGTCGAGGTTTTGCCGGTCAGTCACTCTGCAGGGCCCTCAAGCAGTTGGGCATCAGAGGGAGTCTCAACAAGAAAGCCATCAAGAACATCACTGATGCTGCTGAAAGAGCATCACGATGGCTGTGGATCAGAAGGAGTGATCCGTGGATGTCTCGAGCCACCTAGACACAAGTCAGGGTTTGATCAACCCTGGCTGGGTCACCTGTGAGAGGGTGTATGACGTATAATGACCCGAAACACCCGATGACCGCAGGTTACATCACTGATGATGCGTCTAGGCAGCACCATAAGGTGTGTGTTAGAATCAAAGCAAATCTTGTCCGAGCATAAAATATTTCTGACAGTTAGAGGAATGATACTAATAAATGGAGAAATTAAATGCATTTCAGTTTTTACACTGTGGAGATGAAAATATATGCAATTTCTGGGGGGGGGGGGGAATGCAGGAAAATGCATCTTCCCCAAAGATCAGTCGTCTCCACAGTCCTGCCCCAACTCTCCGCCAAAAAATGTTTGATGATTGGACCAACAGAAGGTGACTTTTAGGATGGAGGCATTTTCCAGCAGGAGTAGTTGTCAGGAAATGTACAGAATATGATAGAAGACATTTACTACATTTATTAGCTTCAATCATCATAATTTCATTCTGACTGCAACAGAATTTTACACCAGGGAAAATTCAGGTTTGTGTGTGTGTGTGTGGGGGGGTTCTTTCCTTGGCATGTTTAACTTTACTTCCTCTAAAAGAACATGTCTAAAAGCACTATACTGAATATTGTCTCAGATTTTTTTTAGCAGTGATCTTAAGGCTGACTTTTATTTTGACAGATCCCACTGTGGTTGAGCTATTGACAGTTTTGATTATAATTCCAACCTTTTTACTTTATAGTGCTGATTAAATATCAGTTGTCTCATGTTTGTGTGTTCAGTCTTTATAAAAGTTCTCCTGTCTGTGTACAGCTGCACACAGTCTCTGTTCTGCTACATCTGCAAAATGCCAAAAATGTCATCAGTTCAATTAATACATCAATAAATGCATGCAGACTGGATCTGTAGGTTCATGATTAAAAGTGAAGCTATTGGGCATCTCACATGAAAATTAAGCTGACAGGTAATAATAATGTGCCAGAATTTTTACAAACCTAAGTGGCTAATAATGAGAAAAAAATATGATAATAAATTTAAAGTCTCATCCAACACACACACCAAGACGAATCCTTCTTACAAAAAAGTTCATCTAGCTGAATAAATCCACACTCAGACACCAGCTGGAATTAACACATTTTATTGGAAAGCTGACTCAGCAATGAACAATACATGAAAAACAATTTCCGTCATCATCAAAATTGTAACGAGAACATCATTACAACATTAACTGAAAATAAATGATCAAAAAATAGTGCATATGTAATAATAACATGTAAATAAAAAAATCACGATAATCATTTTATTCTGTTATTATGTAGACTTGGATCACTGTGATTTCTAACCCCCTTTGAAACATTGAAATGTCTGACAAACATAATTTAAAGCCCATTTACCAGCCTGGCTGTCGGGTTTTATTTTAGAGTTGGTGGTTTTACAGCGTCACTCCCTTAGATGCACGTTGTCGCACACGGTCGCGCGCCAGTCCCGCCCATTTCCGCGTGTCTGCGATGGTGGGATGCAATTCTCGGCAAGAGAGCAGAACTCGACACAACGTAAGCGGGAGAACGGACTCCGTGTTAATTGGATTGCACGCAGCTTTGTAGCACATTTTCTTTGTTTTCCTTGTCTAAGTTTTACGGCTATGCCTTCTCGTTGTGATGCAGGCTTTTGTTTCCAAAACTCGTAAGGATGGTGTTAGTTTATTTCAGTTTCCTAAGATCCTGAGTTCATTTGAAGTGGGTGAAGCAGGTCAGATGTAGCTGTGACAAGTGGGAGCCCTCCCCACGTCTCTTCTGTGCTCCCATCATTTTGAGTTGGACTGTTGTGATTTTGTTCCCTCCATAAAAAGAGTCACTTGGTTGTCGGTGCAACACAAGCGTGTGTTAACGCCTCGCTCTCGCCGGTCAACATCACATCTGCGTGCACACCTGCGCTCATCGGCAATGAGCTATATCTATCCCTCTGCCTCGGCCTGGAAGTCGTCTTCGCAT
The DNA here is from genome assembly GCA_020510985.1 of Pholidichthys leucotaenia. NCBI lineage: Eukaryota > Metazoa > Chordata > Actinopteri > Cichliformes > Pholidichthyidae > Pholidichthys > Pholidichthys leucotaenia. The sequence continues at coordinate 173,634,515 of CM035850.1, forward strand.
CTACTCAACACGGCCAACTGATCCGGTTTCTACCGACAGCGGCACTCTGCACGTAAGCAACTCATCATACCCTTACCTTCTCTCCAGTCCTTCCCTGTGCACAGGTGGATTCCCAGGTGGTGGCTTTTCCTTCTCCTCGCCTCATCTCCGCCTGCATGGCTCCAACGCGTCAAGGGCGCACAGCCGCGCTGTCTTCCAGGACACAGCTGTCAAGCAACGCCAGCCACTCGTTCCTCTGCACTGTGAGCAAACGTAATAAATTATTCCCACGGTTGTGTCGGCTACATCTAACTTCCTGCTCTGCTCTCCCCTCAGGGTTACCTGGTCGAACGGTGAGCTGTTCCGCCACCTGGCACGATGTCCTCCCACACCACATCTCCATTCCCACTCACGCACTCATACACCTTTAACTGTTAATAAAAGCATTAAATCTTCCCGAGCCCGTGTGCGTGTGTTCCCTGAGTCCAAGGTTATGACAGCGTGTGCTGCTGCCTACGGCT
>CM035850.1:173635214-173806076 GCA_020510985.1 Pholidichthys leucotaenia
CCCCCGCCGCGGCGACGACGACGACGACGACGACGACGACCCCGAGGCCGCCTCGCGAGGAGGAGTACCCCCGCGGTCTTTGGAAGAAAAGAGGAAGAGGTGTCGCGTGTGTCCCAGGAGCAAGGACATCAAGACCAAAACGGTGTGCCGTGGGTGTCGCTTGCACGTGTGCGGAAGATGCGCGCTCAAGTACTGCCCCGCCTGCGCTCCCGCCAGCCGCGGTCCTCTCGCCTCCTCCTCCTCCTCCTCCTCCTCCTCCTCCTCCTCGGTCGAATAGCAAGTCCTCCACAAACCACCGGGTGGGTAGATCGACTGTCTATTCCTTGGAAAAAAAAATACAAAAGGGGGGGTCATATCGACCCCATCTCACCCAAAACACCGAGGTGGGGGGGGTCTAGTCGACCCCCACCCCCATCCACAAGTCCTCAACACAAAACCACCCGGAGATCAACTATCTATTCCTTGGAGAGAAAAAAAAAAAAGCAAGCGGGGGGTCGATATGACCCCCTCAGAAAAATAGAAAGGGGGTCCATATGACCCCCTCCGAGGTGGGGGGGGGGGTCTAGTCGACCCCCACCCCTCACCCCAAGTCCTCAACACAAAACCACCCGGAGATCAACTATCTATTCCTTGGAGGGAGAGAGAGAGAGAGAGAGAGAGAGAGAGAGAGAGAGAGATTTGATTTTTAAAAGATCTTTAATAAACACATTTGTCCATCAGTCAATACAATTTCTATGTCATGCTATATTACACAGAAAATTAATCCCCCAAAAAACGCCCAAAAAAAAGCTGTCCATCATGAACTGAACAGAGGACATTTTCCAGGGACCAGAGGGTCCTGAAACCTTCCACATCCCCATTCCCCATAAAAAACTGAAAGTCCAGCCTGATTCTGGCTTTAAGTAGCCTCACAAATAAAATTTTGACATCAACATCACTCTCAACATTCTCAAGTTTTCTTCTCCGGCTTACATAGATAGCCAACTTTGCCTGCCCTAAAACAAAGTTCAGTAGTTGACACTTCTGCTTAAAACGACGATTGTACATAAAACCACAAATGAAAACCTGCTTAGAGAAAACTTCCTTAAAAATATGAAAAAGTTCTGTGAGAAGTTCAAAGAGGCCACTCAGGCGCTGACATTCAATAAAACAATGAAAAACAGTCTCCCTAGAGGAACAAAAAACACACTGATCACTGACACTGCTGTTAATCACAGAAACAAAAGCATTGACTGCTATAATACCATGCAAGACCCTCCACTGTAAGTCTCCATGCCTCTTAGGGAGAGGGGCTTTATAAAGAGCCCTCCAGGCAGGCCGATGCCCTTTTCCTAGCTTAAAATAGGCTCTCCAAGGAGTGTCCACACAGGTGTTCAATCTGTCCTTGTTGAGTGCCATCACAACCAGTCTGTAGAGTGCCTTACCACTGGCTCCTCCAAAGTCCACACCAGTGGGAGCACAGAATGCCAGTAAGGAGCAAGGAGCGACGTCAAAGTCCATATAGAGCGTGAGAGAGGGAAAGGGGTCAGTGCTTTCCGGCTGCAGCGTGCCATTGCTAAAGTCCAAGAGTAGGGAGTGCTCAAGTCCATGAAGCTCCTGTTTCCAGTGTGCAAGAAGACCATCGATGAAACGATTCGACCTGACACCAAGATGAGCTGCTAAAGCTGAGGCGTTGTTGAGGCCAGGACCAGCCAGTTCCACCACTTGCTTCAGAGTGAGAACGTTCCTGGAACACAGCCTATCAAGGAAGGTCCTTCCAACTCCCGGCAGGACACCAAGGCGACCACCAAAAACCAGCGGCTCCCTCAACAACCAGTAGAGGGAATCGCATGGCCCTCTTTGTTTTTTAAAAAGAGTCCACACTGAAAAGAGACTGCGGTAAAAACTGGGTAAAGACAGTGCATTAGAGTTCTTAAAATCCATTAAAAACACAGGGAGGTCTAGCCCAAGCCCAAGGACTCTCTGTAAAATAACACAGGCCAAAGGCCTCCATACCAGGTCCTGGGGGCCCGTCAGCAGTCTCTGTATGAAAGTCAGTCTAAAAGCAGCACCTCTACTAGCTAAATGAATCACTCCTTGCCCCCCCTCCTCTTTGGGAAGAAATAACAGGGCTTGAGGAACCCAGTGGAGTCCACCCCCCCAAAAAAAGTCCACCAAAACAGACTGAATTTTGGACAACAAACCAGCAGGGGGGTCCATGCACATGAGGCGGTGCCACAGGGATGAGGAAACAAGATTATTTAAAATGAGCACTCTTCCTCTAAAAGATATTCTTGGCATTAGCCACTTCCATTTGTTTAGTCTCCCGTTAATTTTCTCTATGACCCCATCCCAATTTTTTTGCTCAAACTGCTGATTTCCAATAAAGACACCAAGATACTTAAAACCTCCTTTTTTCCAAATCAACCCACCAGGCAGCGTAAGCTGATTTTCTAGTTTCTCCCCCACCATCAGAGCCTCGCTTTTTCCCCAGTTTATTTTTGCAGAGGAAAGTTGGCCAAAAAGATTGACACTCCTAACCAGAACGTCAATGTCACTCTGCTTGTTTAGCAGAATGACTACATCATCTGCATAGGCCGACAGCTTGAACGTGGTGTCACAGCCAGGAAAAGTGACTCCTGATAGGTCCCTTCTCAGGCAGTGAAGCAAAGGCTCTATGGCGAGGGAGTACAGCATCCCTGAGAGAGGGCAGCCCTGCCGAACCCCCCTCTGGACTTTTAAAGGGGCAGACAGGCCCCCATTTATCTTCAGTACACTCTCAATGTCACTGTACAAGACCCGTATCCTGGCTATGAAGCCTGGGCTGAACCCAAAAGCTGTTAAAACTGTCCATAAATATTGGTGTTCAACCCGATCAAACGCCTTTTCCTGGTCAATTGAAATCAAACCAGTTTCTACCGCCAATGAACCAGAGACCTCCAAAATATCCCGAATTAAAGTGACGTTGTCACTAATCAGCCTGCCAGGCACACAGTAAGTCTGGTCTACATGAATGAGCTCGCTCATCACCTTTCTCAGTCTTCGGGCCAGAGCTTTTGAGAGAATCTTATAGTCTGTGCAGAGCAGAGAGACCGGCCTCCAGTTCTTTAGGCTCTGGAGGTCCCCCTTTTTCGGCAACAGTGTGATGATGGCCCTCCTGCAGGTCGTGGGTAGGGTCCCCCTTTCCAAGCTATATTGGAGAACCTCCAGCAGGTCTGGACCAAGCAGGGGCCAGAATTCCTTAAAAAAGTCCACAGAGAGACCATCTATGCCTGGTGATTTTCCATTCTGGAGGCTCATTAGCGCCGTATGCAGCTCAGACAGAGACAGTGGAGCATCCAAGCCGGCAACAAGGTCCTCTGAGAGCACTGGAAGACCATCAAGGAAAACCTGGCCCAGTGACGTGTCCTCCCTCCACTCTGCTCTAAACAATTCACTGTAAAAGCTAGCAGCGTGTTTCCTGATCTCTGCTGCTGTGGAGATTGTTCTCCCGTCATCGCCCAACAAGGAGTGAATGAGCTTTCTCTGTCCATTTTTCCCCTCCAGTCCAAAAAAGTACTGGGAGGGCGAGTCCATCAGAGCTACATCCATGTAGCGTGAGCGGACCAGAGCACCCTGTGCGGTGACCCCTAGCAAGCTAGCCAAGGCTGACCTTTTTGACTTGAGAGCCTCTAAGTGCTCCTGTTTTCCTGTAGAACTGAGCAACTCCTCTAGTTCTACCACCTCAGTCTCCAGAACTTTCAAGGATTGGGTCAAGCTACGAGTGACATTTTGAGTGTACTGTTGGCAGAGTTGTTTTATCTGGGCCTTACCAAAATCCCACCACAATTGGAGAGAACTAAAAGAGGGTTTTTGTTCCCTGTGTGACTTCCATACATCATGAAAAACTCCCTTAAAAAACACATCATTTAAAAGTGTATTATTAAAATGCCAAAAAGCACTCTTACACTTTACATTTTCAATGAAAACAGAACAAATCAGCAGGCAGTGATCAGTGAAACCAACAGGACAGATACAACTATTTTTAAAAACACTCATTTGGTGTTTAAAACCATAGAAACGGTCTAACCTAGCCATAGATAAGAGGTTATCTTTAGCATGGCTCCAGGTGTACTGCCTCTGGTCCCCATGATGTGATCTCCACACATCGGCCAGTTCATGCGCCTTCACTAGTTCCCTCAGCCTATTGGCAGAAGCAGGGTGAGGTTCCTGATGGTTCCTGTCCAGTCTGTGGTTTAATGTACAGTTAAAATCACCCCCCAGAAATAAAAAACTATTTGGATTACAGGATCTAACCGTATCTGATAGCATATTAAAGACCCTGATCCTTTCTGCTCTCTGGGTTGGCACATACACGTTTATAAGAACCAAGTTTACATTTTCAAGCTGTACCTTTAGCAAGAGTACATGTCCTTTCACCACCTCTTCTACCTCATAAGAGACAGGCACACAACCCCGAGAGAAAAGTACAGCCACCCCTCCACTATTATTGGATTTGTGGCTAAAAAAAATGCAGCCATCCCACTCTTTTCTCCACTGGCACTCAATGTCTACAGTGCTGTGAGTCTCCTGGACCATCAGCACGTCAAGTGCCTTTAAATTAAAAAGCTTGTATAGAGAGGCCCTTTTTACATCATCCCTGGCCCCGTTTATATTAAGAGTGCCAATTCTAAGGTGCGGCATTAAAAAGGATAAAAATAAGGTACAGTAAAAAAACACACACATAGCATAAAAGGGAAGAAACAAACTAAGAGTCAACATGACTGTTAGTAATTTGTGATTTCAGTTTGGCAACCAGTTTCTTTAAACGAAAAATTTCCTGATCAGTAAAAGTCTCATTCCCATCATTCGGTTTCATCAGCTTGCGAGCTGATGCCACAAATAACTCCAGATCTGGAAAGTAATTTTCCACTTTCACAGCTCTGCTCCCCTTAGTCACCTGGAGAAATTGTCTAATTTTAGCAAAACAATAGGAGCTTTGCTCCTCCTGCGTCTGCGTCTGCATCAGTTCAGACTCATCTCCACTTTCGTCAGAAGCGCTCTCATTCAGTAAATCTAAATTCCCAACCCTACTAGATTTAGCAGAGCTCTGCAAGTTTTCCGCACTTTTCCTTTTTTGTGCAGCTTTAAAAGGATCCTCTTCAACAAAACTACATTCCTGCATTTCTTCATGAAACGCAACGTTTGTCATGCAGTGTTTGCTCTGTGTGTCCGCTACAGCCTCAAACCGCTCCTCCCCCGCCTGCAAAGTCTGTTCATTCACGTTCCTTCGTTTAACTGCACTTTTACTTACACCCTCCACCTGTCTACCCCGGGCGACAGGCTCGTCACAATGATCAGAGCTGCCACCAGACAGAAATTCCCCACCATCACTGTTTGGGGGGACAACTACCGCGCCCGCCGCGGCCACCCCAGCAGAGGCGGCCGCGGCCGCCCCAGCACAAGCGGACGCGGACGCGGCCGCGGACGCGGACGCGGCCGCAGTCGCGGCCACGACCGCCCCAGCAGAAGCGGGCGCCGCAGCGGCATCCGCCGCACCACATGTAGCGCTACCCTCCGGACCACCAGAAACAGCGGCGTCACCTTTCTTACCGCCAGTGCTCTTTGTGTTCGCCTTTTCAGGACATGACCTAATAAGATGGCCTTCTGCGCCACACGCAAAACACTTCATGGTTTCAGATGTTGCAAACACCAAGTAGCTAAAGCCATCAATCCTGAAATTAAAAGACGCGTTCAGTTCAGCAGAGCTGTCTTTCAACACCATGAAACACTGCCTCCTGTGACATACAACATGCTTCAGCAGGGGTGATTTACTACCCAGAGAGACCATTCTGATAGGGGACACAACCTGGCCAAAACGGGACAACTCTCTAATCAGCTGATCATTTTTAACGAAAGGAGGAGCGTTTGAGATGGTGATCCTCCTAGACGGATTCGCCAGCGGTAAAACGGGAGTAAAAGTGTCACCTATGACCACTCCCTGTGCCACCACCTGATCAGCTTTCTCAGTCGAATCCAGAAAGATCACAATTGCGCTGTTCATCCTCGATGCTGATTTTATGCTGCCATGCCCAACCACCTGTCCTACAGCGAGGCTGGCCTCCTCCACAGAACAGGGAACTGTCGGGAGGATTCTCACACCATGACGCCGGGTCAGGCGCTCAAACTCCACACCACCATCAATCACCGGCATGATGCCGGCTGGGAAAAACCGGCAGCAGAAGCTACCGTTCCCCAACACACTCACTCCAACACTCACACCCCAGCACACACACACTCAACCCACTATATTAAACACACACACCTCAAACACACAAGATAGAGAAAAAGTTAGAAGATACAAAGTTTAAAGTACTCACTCGACACCACTCCACACCCCTGCTCCCACAAACGCCCACGCATGCGCACGAGAGAGAGAGAGCGAGAGAGAGAGAGAGAAAAGCAAGCGGGGGGTCAATATGACCCCCTCAGAAAAATACAAAGGGGGTCCATATGACCCCCTCTCATCCAAAGTCTCAAGGTTGGGGGGTCTAGTCGACCCCGAGACCACCCCCCTCCTTCCTCGATGAACCACTGGGGAGATCAGCCATCTATTCCATGGAAAAGAAACAGCGGGTCGATATGACCCCCTTGAAATATCCAAAAGGGGGGTCGAGACGACCCCCCCCCCCCTCGGAAAATACTCAGGGGGGTCGACATGACCCCTTTCACCCAAAACCCCGAGGTGGGACACCCCCCCCACCTAAAAAAAAAAAAACACTGGCAGATAAACTATCCATTCTGGAAAAAAAACAAACAAAAAAAACCAGGGGTCCATATGACCCCCACCCCACCACCATCGTTATGTGGCACGTGGAAACACAAGGGTTAAAGCCTTGGGCACAAAAACGTGTGGGAAACTGTGATGGACTGGGCCAGGAAGCGTGTTTGCTCCTGAGCCGCTCTGCCACGGCTGAGCGGGGGGGCCACTAGGTGCGGGATTATCAGGAAGAAATTCCCCGGGCAAACGAAGCGGTTGAGCGAAAACTAATTCAGCCGGGGAAGCATGCAAATCTTCCTTAGGTGCAGAACGCAACCCTAATAAGACCCATGGAAGTTTGTCTACCCAATTTGTATCCGTTAGCGACGCTCTGAGGGCTGCTTTCAATGACCTGTGAAAGCGTTCGCATAAACCATTAGCCTGGGGGTTATACGCGGTGGTGCGATGAATCTTCACCCCCAAGCTGCGGGCCGTCGATGACCACAGCTCGGAAATAAATTGGGGACCCCTGTCGGACGTTATGTCCGACGGTACACCAAAACGCGCAACCCATGCTGCTAAAAATGCTCGCGCAACTTCTTCCGCTGTGGTTGATGTCAGAGGAACCGCCTCTGGCCAGCGCGTGGTGCGGTCTACCATCGTCAAAAGATGTGTGTGCCCGTGTGATAACGGAAGCGGGCCGACCAGGTCAATATGCACATGATCAAAACGCTTAGCGGGGATGTGGAAAGGTTCTAACGGGGCCCTAGTGTGTCTGTGTATTTTAGCTCGCTGACACGCTACGCAGGCTGCTGACCTGTTTGCGCAACCCGGGCCAAACAAATTTCTCCCCCACCAATTTGATCGATGCGTGCACCCCCGGGTGCGCGAGAGAGTGGACCAAGTCAAAAACACGGCGACGCCACGCGGTTGGCACCACAGGGCGGGGCCGTCCCGTGGAGACATCGCAGATTAGCGGGGGCATACCGTTTTGTTGCACCCTGTGCTCCAGCCTTAACCCTGTTGGTCCAGACTGGAGCGCGCGCACGTCCGCGTCGTTAACCTGCTCCGCAGCCATAGCTGCATAATCTAACCCAACACAGACCGGGGCTGCGCGCGCTCCCGCGTCGCTGCCCGGGCCCGCGGCCATGGCTACAGAGTCTGCCCCTATGGGGCTTGGCGGTGCTACTGCACGCGAGAGGCAGTCTGCTACAACATTGTGTTTACCCGCGACATGCTGAATATCAGTAGTGAACTCCGATATTGCGGCTAGTTGCCTTTGTTGCCGGCCTGACCAGGGTTCTGAAATTTTGGCCATCGCAAACGTTAGCGGTTTATGATCCACAAAAGCGGTGAAACGTCGCCCCTCTAACCAGAACTGAAAATGACGGATGGCCAAGTGTAGGGCCAAAAGCTCCCTGTCAAACACGCTGTATTTCCGTTCACTATCGCGCAAGGTCCTGCTGAAAAACGCGAGGGGTTGCCAGGTACCTGCCACAAACTGTTCAACTACCGCCCCCACCGCTACATCGGAAGCGTCAGTGGTGAGCGCCATGCGGGCCGTTGGAACTGGGTGCGCTAACAAAACTGCGTTTGCCAGGGCTGATTTGACCTGGGCAAAAGCGCGCTCCTGCTCCGGAGACCATTCAACTTTATTTGCGGGCTTTTGTTTTTTTAACGCGGTGTACAATGGTGTACAATGGCTGCATGAGTCGTGCTGCGCTTGGGAGGAAACGGTTGTAAAAATTAACCATCCCTAGAAACTCCTGAAGCGCCTTGACCGTTTGAGGTTGCGGAAAATCCGTTATGGCACGCACTTTAATTGGAAGGGGAACTGCTCCCTCTGCCGAAACGCGATGTCCCAAAAAATCAATCTGCGCCACCCCAAACTGGCACTTCGCTGGGTTAACTATCAACCCGTGCTCTGCCAACCTCTGGAAAACTGCTGTGAGGTGTTTTTCATGTTCGCCTTCGGACGTGCTGGCTACCAAAATATCATCCAAATAAACGAACACGAAAGGCAGGTCACGTAAAACTGCATCCATCATGCGTTGGAAAGTCTGCGCGGCCCCCTTCAGGCCAAAAGGCATGTGCAAGAACTCAAAAAGGCCGAAAGGCGTTATGACCGCTGTTTTGGGTACATCCTGCGCGCGCACTGGAACCTGGTGATAGCCGCGCACCAAGTCTATTTTAGAAAAAATGCGCGCCCCCGCCAAATGAACAGAAAAATCCTGGATGTGCGGAATCGGGTAGCGGTCGTGAGCTGAAACGTTGTTCAACCTGCGGAAATCGCCGCAAGGTCGCCACGAGCCGTCAGCCTTTGGGACCATGTGTAATGGTGAAGCCCAAGCGCTCTTGGAGCGTCTAACAATGCCTAGTTTTTCCAGATTAGTGAACTCCTCGCGCGCGATGGCCAGTTTAGCTGGGTCCAAGCGCCGAGCCTTTGCAAACACGGGAGGGCCTGTGGTTGTTATGAAATGTTCTACCCCATGCTTGGCCACCGTTGCTGAAAACGTGGGGACTGTGAGTGCTGGAAACTGAGCAAGCAGAGTGTGAAACTTACCACCCGCAGCTGAGACGCTGGCATGTGCAGTTGGCGGGGCCACCTGAGCTGTGCAGGGAATAGAATGAAAGGACAGTGCATTAATCAGACATCTATTAGCAAGGTCAACCAATAAACCATGTGAGCACAAAAAATCAGCCCCTAACATGTTGAAACTGACTGCTGCTACAATAAATGTCCACTCAAATGAACGGCCCTGTAAGGACAGAAGCATGGTCCTCTCACCAAACGTTTTAATCGTGGAGCCGTTCGCTGCTGACACTGACACCCAGGGGGCTTTAGAAGGCGACAGCCGTTCCGCGTAGGTGGGTGTGACGAAGCTCAGCTGAGAGCCCGTGTCCACGAGGAACTGTTTCCCCGAGCGTGCATCCGTCAGGTAAAGCAGCCTGTTCTCGTTGCCGAGGGTCGCAGCTGCTAAATTGCACGGTGGGACGCACCTGTGCGCTCTCTCTGCAAAACGGCGGTGGTAGAAGCACGAGCCGTCCTCCGCTCCGCGTCGTCTGGCTCCTGTCGCCGCCGTTGTTGGTGCGTCAGGCGCCGCGGCCTCTGGACCCGCACTGTCTCCGGACGCCGTTCCCGGACTGGCCGCCGCGGCCGAAACCGCGCTCCGCTTGTGGGCGTCGACCAACTTCTGCGCCTCCTTGCTCAACCCACGGTAGTCTCGCTTGGCCAATCGGGGTGACTCTGCCAGGGCCACTCTCACTGCTGGTGGTAGGGTTCGGAGGAAAAGGTGGGCGAAAATGAATTCGCCATCCTCAGAGGCTTTGAGCTGCAGCATCTTCACCATCAGGTCCACAGGTCTATCATTTTCTGCCTCCGACAGTGCCAGGAGCCCCTCTGCTCGTTGTTGGACTGAGGGGGTGAAATGGCTGATCAGCGCGTCCTTCAATGCGCTGTATTTGTCGCTGTCTGGTGGATGATTAACCAGATCTTCCACTCTCTGGACCGTGTCGCTGTCCAGCTTCGCTACCACGTGGTAGAATCTTGTGTCGTCGTTGAAGATTCTCCGGAGGTTGAACTGCGCCTCGATTGCGCTAAACCATGAGCGCGGGCTGTGCTGCCAGAAATCGGGCAGCCGGATCATGGAGGCGGCCATCAGGCTGGCTTCCACCAAGCCCCGCTCGGGAGAATTCTGTCTGCTCATTTTCCGTCGTAGGTCACCAGTGTAGAAGCATGCTCAAATAATGAGGCTGAGTTTCAGTCATAAAACCAGCTTTATTTGACAGAACGCAGCTTCTAGCATTCTCAAAGCAGGAAAGAGAAAGAATCATATTTCAACACCCTTTTATACATCCCAGCATCAGAATTCAAGTCACATGGTGTCTTCAGTCAACATACAGTTACAAAGCATCCCCTTGAAGTTTCACCATTGTCTCTCATATCCTGATGAACCGGAATACCCTCCGGGGCGTCTTCTGTGGGACAAAGAGACAAATCTCACACTTCCTTGTTACCTCCTGTAGATTCAAGTCCTTAGTCCTTGCAGACGTGACACCCCACAATACACATTCAGTCCTGTCTCTGTGGCAGCGTGAGCCCACAATGTGTGACGGCCACAACAGGAAGGTCCCACCAGGACGCCCAAGCGGACCCACAGCAGATTCGGGAGAAGATTAAAACCCAGACGGCACAGGGACTGATGCAAACTACTCAACAGTTGTTCACTAATTGTGCTGTAACAGTTTAGGACTGACTTGTGATTTTACTATGCTGTTATGATTACCACTGAACTCTCTTAGGAGCATGGCTGCTGGAAAGTTTCTTCTGTGTCAAGAGGTGTAGCAGTTAGTATGTCATAATAATTATCTTAAACTGTGAATTTTTCTATTGTCTTTTTCTTAGTCGTTTGGGGGGGGGGGGGGCTGTGGTCTATATTAATCATATATCCCATAACCTACATATGTATAAGCATGTGAGAATGTTTGGTGATTACATATGTAAAGCGACTTCACACCTCAGAACAGGACAAAGAGGTCTCAACCGCCAGTGAAGATCAAAGAGCATCCGAGGTACTGCGGTGGAGACCAGATAGGTCGCCCTGACCCCCCAGGGCCAGGTGGAGGGGTACGGAGACAAAAGAGGGGATTAAGATAGTGAGGGATGTCAGCTTTTGATATGCATGTCTTTTGTTATGTGCGAGTATAGGTTGGTAGAGCCGAAGGTGTTCGCCCTCTTACTTCTTCTGCTGCTGCACCTAGATGAGACTTGTTGGAGGAGCTGATAATAAACTTTGGTTTATGAATCACATCGCCTCGTTATTTCAAGCTCCTCTACAAGTATTGTCTTTTCCGTATCAACGAAGTGACGTCACATCCGCATATGTCATGGCGGCACCCACAGTTTTCATTGGCTGGCCATGCCCGCGGTCCTATTTGAATATATGTCTGGGGGTATATGGCTGGCAACAATTATTTACCCAAATAATAAATACTTTTTCATAATGTTTTCAAGTTAAATGCGTCTTCACGACCACCACAGGTACGCTTTAAGTTTAACCAAAGGCATCTGATTAACACAATATGGCGGTGGGGGCAATTCCCTTTTTAAGTCTTCCAAATTAGGGTAGAGAGACAACACCTCTCCCTTTTGTTCGTCCAGCTGCTTATCAACCAATAAGTCTTTATTCTTCTCTATCTCACTCACACACCCCACTGGGCCAACCGCTGCTGAATCCTGCCTCAAACCGCTGTTTGCCTCCATTGTCCTCATGTGCTGATTCTGCTCCTTATCAGACACCTGTGCCTTCATCAATTTCACACCATCCATTGCAGCAGAGCATGTAACCAAATTATGAATCAGTCTGCGCTCACGTTCACACTTCTCAATATGATGCTTATGTCTCTTTTTCACCAAAAATCCTGTGACAGACATATCTTTCATAGCTTGTATGCCATTAATCCTTCTTTGTTTGAACTCCATTAATAACTGGGTCAAACTGTCCTCCTTATTTAAATTTAGAATACCTTCTTCTACTAATTTCTGATACAATTTATCACATTCTGCTTTAACCTCACTTCTGTCTTTGGGTGATATACCACTGAGCATTTGAGACACTGTTGAATCCCACTGTTTTTTTATATTTTCTTTAGAGGAGTCACTCTCTACAAATTCACACTTCTTATTTTTCTACAGGGCCAAATCTGCCTCTCCCCCGCCCCTGGGGCAAAAGGAGAAAGAGAGAGAGAGAGAGAGAGCCTCGCCCGCCCCCTTTGGGAGAGCGAGAATTAGAGAGAGAGAGAGACCTATCCCTCGCCCGCCCCCTTTGGGAGAGCGAGAAATAGAGAGAGCGAGAGAGAGAGAGAGAAAAACTCTGTACCGTTCACTCTTCTATTTTTCACAGAGCAAATCTGTCACTAGCTTCTTCCCTTGCTAAGTAGAGAGAGAGAGAGCTACCGTTCACCCCCCCCCCACCTTGCTGATGGGAGAGAGAACCGCCGCTCGCCCCTCTGTTGCCTTTTTTTTTTTTTCTTTTTCAACTACAGCGTTACCAATATAAAACAAATAGTAAATGCAACTGTTCGAGGGCGCCACTTCCTCGGGGCGTTATCCCAATTTTCGCCTTTCCGTCGAATGGCGAAGGATGCTCTCCTTTGCGCTGGACTTTTACGGGTACTAAACCGAGGGCGTCACCTATATGACCCAGAATTTTTAGCCTTCGTTACGGCTAAAGGAGTCCAACCCAGTTCCTGTCCTCACAAGTCACGGACCAATTTGCTCAGTCCGTGAACCTGTAGTCAGGCCGGATGACCATAAATATGCGATATCATCCGGGCTGGGGGCCTTTCACTCCCGGTCTTGGCCGTTAATGTCCCAAGCGATCACAATCTAATCAATCAATATAAAATCAATGCCAAATCATGATTGGTTGGTCAAAATCGGGTCCTGCACCCGAGCCGGGGGCCTTTCACCACTCTCCCGGTCTTACGGTCTTTCTTTAATCAAATAAGCATGCACAAAACATTTACCATATTCAACTGCTTTTTTTTAAAAAAAACTAGTGTAGAAGATGTGCTCGAATGATGAGGCTGAGTTTAGTTCGTAAACCAGCTTTATTGACAGAACACAGCTTCTAGCATTCTCAAAGCAGGAAAGAGAAAGAATCATATCTCATCACCCTTTTATATGTTTCCAGCATCAGAATTCAAGTCACATGGTGTTTTCAGTAAACATACAGTCACAAAGCATCCCTTTGAATCTTCACCATTGTCTCTCATTTCCTGATGAACCGGAAATCTCTCCAGGGCATCTTCTGTGGGACAAAGAGACAAATCTCACACCTCCTTGTTATCTTCTGCAGATTCGAGTCCTTTGTCCTTGCAGACGTGACACCCTCAATACACATGCAGTCATGTCTCTGTGGAAACGTGAGCCCACAATGTGTGTCGCCCACACTACCCCCCCCCAAACGTCTAGTAAGGGCAAAACCTGCATGGCATAAAAAAAAAGAAAAACACAAAACACTCCATATATCGCTAATCAATCCACCAACTGCCTAGGTTTTAACTTTCTGCCGAATCTGCTGCAACCTGGCTTGGCTGCACCTGCAACATCTCTCTGCACCTGTGGATTAAAGCTGTTAGCACCTTTCTGTGAAGATTTTGGAGAATGTCCTCTCGGTGGCCTGCCACGGCGGGGGGGCCTCGCGAGCTGCACTTCCTCATCAGCCAAAACAAAGGCGGGTTTGAGCCTGTTTATGCAAATCAACTCCCTTCTGCCCCCTAAATCTAGCAGAAAATGCTTCTGCCCGGTCTCCAGCACTCGGAACGGTCCGTCATAAAACGGCCGCAAACTTGGACGCTGAGCATCATGTTTAACAAAAACAAACTCTGCATTTTTTAAAGCCTTTGGCACAAAAACGTGTGGTAAACTGTGATGGACCGGGCCAGGGAGCGTGTTTGCTCCCGAGTCGCTCTGCCACGGCTGAGCAGGGGGGCCATTTGGTGCGGGATTATCGGGGAGAAATTCCCCCGGCAAACGGAGAGGTTGTGCAAAAACTAATTCAGCCGGGGAAGCATGCAAATCTTCCTTAGGTGCAGAACACAACCCCAATAAAACCCATGGAAGTTTGTCCACCCAATTTGTATCCGTTAGCGACGCTCTGAGGGCTGCTTTCAATGACCTGTGAAAGCGTTCGCATAAACCATTAGCCTGGGGGTTATACGCGGTAGTGCGATGAATCTTCACCCCCAAGCTGCGGGCCATCGATGACCATAGTTCGAAAACAAATTGGGGACCCCTGTCGGACGTTATGTCCGACGGTACACCGAAACGCGCAACCCACGCTGCTAAAAATGCTCGCGCAACTTCTTCCGCTGTGGTTGATGTCAGAGGAATCGCCTCTGGCCAACGCGTGGTGCGATCCACCATCGTCAAAAGATGTGTGTGCCCGTGTGATAATGGGAGCGGGCCCACCAAGTCAACATGCACGTGATCAAAACGCTTAGTGGGGATGTGAAAAGGTTCCAACGGGGCCTTAGTGTGTCTGTGTATTTTGGCTCGCTGACACGCTACGCAGGCTGCCGCCCATTCCTTGACCTGTTTGCGCAACCCATCCATCCATCCATCTTCTACCGCTTAATCCTTTCGGGTCGCGGGGGGGCTGGAGCCTATCCCAGCATCTTTGGGCGAGAGGCAGGGTACACCCTGGACAGATCGCCAGTCCATCGCAGGGCCAACACAGAGAGACAGACAACCATTCACTCTCGCATCCATACCTAATGACAATTTAGAATCCCTAGTTTTGATGCCAATTAACCTAACTTGCATGTTTTTGGCATGTGGGAGGAAACCGGAGTGCCCGGAGTAAACCCACGCAGACACGGGGAGAACATGCAAACTCCACACAGAAGGGTCACCGATGGTCTGGGGGTGGGATCGAACCCACGATGGTCAAGGGTGGAATCGATCCCATGACCTTCTTGCTGTGCTGCCACTGTGCTAACCACTGTGCCACCGTGCTGCGTTTGCGCAACCCGGGCCAAACAAATTTCTCCCCCACCAACTTAATCGATGCGTGCACCCCCGGGTGCGCGAGAGAATGGACCGAGTCAAAAACGCGGCGACGCCACGCCACGCGGGGCGGGGCCATCCCGTGGAGACATCGCAGATTAGTGGGGGCATACCACTTTGTTGCTCCCTGTGCTTAACCCTGTTGGTCCAGACTGGAGCGCGCGCACGTCCGCGTCGTTAACCTGCTCCGCAGCCATGGCTGCATAATCTAACCCAACACAGACCGGGGCTGCACGCGCTCCCGCGTCGCTGCCCGGGCCCGCGGCCACGGCTACAGAGTCTGCCCCTATGGGGCTTGGTGGTGCTACCACGCGCGAGAAGCAGTCTGCCACAACATTGTGTTTACCCGCGACATTACCCGCGACATGCTGAATATCAGTAGTGAACTCCGATATTGCGGCTAGTTGCCTTTGTTGTCGGCCTGACCAGGGTTCTGAAATTTTGGCCATCACAAACGTTAGCGGTTTATGATCCACAAACGCGGTGAAACGTCGCCCCTCTAACCAGAACTGAAAATGACGGATGGCCAAGTGTAGGGCCAAAAGCTCCCTGTCAAACGCACTGTATTTACGCTCACTATCGCGCAAAGTCCTGCTGAAAAACGCGAGGGGTTGCCAGGTACCTGCCACAAACTGTTCAACTACCGCCCCCACCGCTACATCGGAAGCGTCAGTGGTGAGCGCCATGCGGGCCGTTGGAACTGGGTGCGCTAACAAAACTGTGTTTGCCAGGGCTGATTTGACCTGGGCAAAAGCGCGCTCCCGCTCCGGAGACCATTCAACTTTATTTGCGGGCTTTTGTTTTTTTAACGCGGTGTACAATGGCTGCATGAGCCGTGCTGTGCTTGGGAGGAACCGGTTGAAAAAATTAACCATCCCTAGAAACTCCTGAAGCGCCTTGACCGTTTGAGGTTGCGGAAAGTCCGTTATGGCACGCACTTTATTTGGAAGAGGAACCGCTCCTTCTGCCGAAACGCGATGTCCCAAAAAATCAATCTGCGCCACCCCAGACTGGCACTTCGCTGGGTTAACTATTAACCCGTGCTCTGCCAGCCTCCGAAAAACTGCTGTGAGGTGTTTTTCGTGCTCGCCCTCGGACGCGCTGGCTACCAAAATATCGTCCAAATAAACGAACACGAAAGGAAGGTCGCGTAAAACTGCATCCATCATGCGTTGGAAAGTCTGCACGGCCCCCTTGAGGCCAAAAGGCATGCGCAAAAACTCAAAAAGGCCGAAAGGAGTTATGACCGCTGTTTTGGGTACATCTTGCGCGCACACTGGAACCTGGTGGTAACCGCGCACCAAGTCTATTTTAGAAAAAATGCACGCCCCCGCCAAATGAACAGAAAAATCCTGAATGTGCGGAATCGGGTAGCGGTCATGAGCTGAAACGTTGTTCAACCTGTGGAAATCGCCGCAAGGTCGCCACGAGCCGTCAGCCTTTGGGACCATGTGTAACGGCGAAGCCCAAGAGCTCTTGGAGCGTCTAACAATGCCCAGTTTTTCCAGATTAGTGAACTCCTCGCGCGCGATGGCCAGTTTAGCTGGGTCCAAGTGCCGAGCTTTTGCAAAAACGGGAGGGCCGGTGGTGGTTATGAAATGCTCCACCCCATGTTTAGCCACCGTTGCCGAAAACGTGGGGACTGTGAGTGCTGGGAACTGAGCAAGCAATGTGTGAAACTTACCACCCGCAACTGAGACGCTGGCATGTGCAGTCGGTGGGGCCACCCGAGCTGTGCAGGGAATAGAATGAAAGGACAGTGCATTAATCAGACGTCTATTAGCAAGGTCAACCAATAAACCATGTGAGCACAAAAAATCAGCCCCTAACATGTTGAAACTGACTGCTGCTACAATAAATGTCCACTCAAATGAACGGCCCTGTAAGGACAGAAGCATGGTCCTCTCACCGAACGTTTTAATCGTGGAGCCGTTCGCTGCTGACACTGACACCCAGGGAGCTTTAGACGACATCAGCCGTTCCGCGTAGGTGGGTGTGACGAAACTCAGCTGAGAGCCCGTGTCCACGAGGAACTGTTTCCCCGAGCGTGCATCCGTCAGGTAAAGCAGCCTGTTCTCGTTGCCGAGGGTCGCAGCTGCTACCGGCCCTCGGTCTTGGCGTTTCCCTGGCGCTTGAAGTTGCACGGTGGGACGCACCTGTGCGCTCTCTCTGCAAAACGGCGGTGGTAGAAACACGGGCCGTCCTCCGCTCTGCATCGTCTGGCTCCCATCGCCGCCGTCGTTGGTGCGTCTGGCGCCGCGGCCGCTGGACCTGCGCTGTCTCCGGACGCCGTTCCCGGGCTAGCCGCCGCGGCCGAAACCGTGTTCCGCTTGTGGGCGTCGACCAGCCGCTGCGCCTCTTTGCTCAACCCATGGTAGTCTCGCTTGGCCAATCGGGGCGACTCTGCCAGGGCCACTCTCACTGCTGGCGGCAGGGTCCGAAGGAAAAGGTGGGCGAAAATGAATTCGCCATCCTCAGAGTCTTTGAGCTTCAGCATCTTCACCATCAGGTCCGCAGGTCTATCGTTTTCTGACTCCGTCAACGTCAGGAGCCCCTCTGCTCGTTGTTGGACTGAGGGGGTGAAATGGCTGATCAGCACGTCCTTCAATGCGCTGTACTTGTCGCTGTCTGGTGGATGATTAACCAGATCCTCCACTCTCTGGACCGTGTTGCTGTCCATCTTCGCTACCACATGGTAGAATCTTGTGTCGTCGTTGGAGATTCTCCGGAGGTTGAACTGCGCCTCGACTGCGCTAAACCATGAGCGCGGGCTGTGCTGCCAGAAATCGGGCAGCCGGATCGTGGAGGCGGCCATCAGGCTGGCTTCTGCCGAGCCCCGCTCGGGAGAATTCTGTCTGCTCATTTCTCGTCGTAGGTCACCAGTGTAGAAGATGTGCTCGAATGATGAGGCTGAGTTTAGTTCGTAAACCAGCTTTATTGACAGAACACAGCTTCTAGCATTCTCAAAGCAGGAAAGAGAAAGAATCATATCTCATCACCCTTTTATATGTTTCCAGCATCAGAATTCAAGTTACATGGTGTTTTCAGTAAACATACAGTCACAAAGCATCCCTTTGAATCTTCACCATTGTCTCTCATTTCCTGATGAACCAGAAATCTCTCCGGGGCATCTTCTGTGGGACAAAGAGACAAATCTCACACCTCCTTGTTATCTTCTGCAGATTCGAGTCCTTTGTCCTTGCAGACGTGACACCCTCAATACACATGCAGTCATGTCTCTGTGGAAACGTGAGCCCACAATGTGTGTCGCCCACACTAGGACACAGATCAACCTTTTGACAACACAACACTTTGGTTATAGCCAAATAGCAGAACTTCTGATATAAAAGGTGTCTGCTTACCTCATTGTTTTAGGGCCCTTGTGTTGTCAGCTGGTGATGCAGGTCCGTTGTTCAGGCAATCAAAGATCCAAATCAGATGATAATCTCCCCCTTTCACCGGACAAAGCCCCCAAATTGTTAAGATGAAAAAAAAAACAGTAGAAAAACCATCTAAGTCTACTCTTCAAAGCTTGTCTATGTGTGTAGATGGTTCACCCAGATTCATTTTTAAAGGAAGAGATTTAGCTTACTTGGAACAGGTATTTATTTAAGCAAGCAAGTTGAATATAGTAGGTTACAGCGCTGGGCCAAACATTCTTTCCCTGACAGCAACAGACTGTGTCAGTTCATGAAGTCTGACTAACTATGCTCGCCCTGACCCAGAATATTTATACACAAATGAACAAAGAAGAAAGCATGCAGAGAAGATCTGAAGGTCTGCTCCTGGCTCCGGGTATCAGATGAAGGCCATTTCCCATCCTTTATTACAACGGTGTTTCCTCCTCACAAACACCAGGTGTTTTACTGCCCTCTGTGTTGAGGCAGAGGTCCACATTTGCTCCATTTGCAGGAAATAAACCACACATCTGCCAATATATACATTCCATTATGGCATATTGGTCATAGTACCTAAGTATAAGCAGAATACAAACATTTTGAGTCACACAAATAACTATTATATGGTTATATTGATCACACACATATTTTGAATCACACAAATAACTGTTATGTGGTTATATTGATCACTTTATCCCATCAATAACAAAGTATTGAGATGAACTTTTGTTATTGACCAAATACTTATTTACCGAGGAATTTACCAATTAATTCATTAAAAATCCTTCAATGTGATTTTCTGGATTTTTTTTTTTCTTATTTTGTCTCTCATAGTTTAGGTATACCTATGATGAAAATTGGAGACCTCTCATCTTTTCAGTGGGAGAACTTGCACAATTGGTGGCTGACTAAATACTTTCTTACCCCACTGTACATAAATACATTCAAACACTTAATGTGATTTTTCCCTCAAATTTTCACCAACTGAGGTGCAAATCTGAGGACGACTGTGTCCTCATCTGGACCCACAGTTGTGCTGTTTTTAACACATCTGTTTTAAGAGCGGACCGTCCCAAAACAAGAACAAAAATCAGGTTCTATTAACTCAGGGGGTTTCAACCTGTGGCTCTGGAGCCACACCAGGCACCACGAGAACCACAGCGTCTCCTGGTGGGTTTGGCAACAAAATATTAAAAATAAAAACAAAAAACCACAAATTCTTCAGAAAGAAGAAGTCACAATTTTGAAGGAAAAAATCAGAAAAAAGTAACAAAACTTGAAGAAAAAATGTCCCAAATTGTCAAGAAAAGCTGAAGATTTAACAGCTAATTCTCACAAATTTAAAGAGAAAAGAGCAAATTGATGAGAAAATTGTCTGGCTTTCATGATGAAGAAATGTCCACAAATTTACATGAAAATCTTCCAAACTTGAGCTAAAGCCCAAAATGCACAAATACTCTGTCAGCGGAGTAAGAATGAAAACATTATTGTGAGTTCTAAACTTTGAATGAATGAATGACACATTTACAGTGATGAGGTTTCTCCACATGATTTCTATAGGAATTAAAGTCCATCTAAAAACAGCAGAAGTCAGGAGGCAGTTGAACAGCAAGTTTAGAGTCTGCAGGTTAAACAGCTGATTTTGACATCAAATGTTCTAAAAAATCAAACTTTAAGGCACCAACTTTACACCAAAATCCAGAATCTGTTTGCAGCAGCTGAGAAACTTCAGTGAAGCTTTGACTGAATCCAGATGTTGTTCAGCTTTGATCTTCTTCTTCCTGTTTGTTCCAGCAGTGACTGATCTGTGGTCACATGACCAGCTGCTGGTGTTCAGAAGAGAAGAAGAAGCTTGTCCTCTCTCAGCACACACACCATCAGGTTTATCATCTCCACCTGCAGAGAGAATGAGAAATGAGAGAGGAGAGAAATGAGTGTTTCAGAGACTCACTTCATCAGCTGTCAGTCAGTGATGCAGCACATCCAGCACATTTCAGCATCTGGATGAAACCAGTGACACAAGGACACAGATACAGATGTGATTGCTGGACTTCAGCAGAGCTTCTGGTCTGGAGGAAGAGCTCATGGTTCCTAAATGTAACGCTGGCTCTCTGGAATCAGAGCCAGTGATCAGAGGCTTCAGTCAGACTGATCTCAGAGCTGTGACAGAGATGAAACTGATCAGCTGTTTAGTGTTGAAATGAGAGAACAAAGAGTGAGAGATCAGATTTGATGCTGCCACAGTTTGATGAATGACCACCACTGTCTCTATACATGTTGAAGCTGCAGCTGCAATCCAGCTTTATTTCCTGCAGACATGAACACAACAGCAGCAGTCGTCTCCACATCAACTCAAACACATGATCACAACAAGCTTCTGGATGATCTGATTGGCTGACTGTTGTCTCCCTCTCTGTGTTTCTGTCCAATCCTGAAGCCTGTCTCCATTCTCCTCTCACAGCTTCACTGAGGAAAGCAGCCACTGAGAAGCTGCAGCTTTACAGCAACACTGGATCTTTGCTTTCACACCAACTGGCTTTAGGACAATCCTGCTGAAAGCAGCACAGACTGACTCCAACCCTCTACTGACCTCAGATCCTCCAGTCTGTAGTCTGGACTCTCCTGAAGGTCACACAGCTGCTGAACATCTGGATCCTTCAGGTAGTTTCCCCACAGGTGGAGAACTCTGAGACAAGAAGGATTTGACTTCAGAGCTGAGACCAGATAATCACAGCTGATCTCTGACAACCTGCAGAACTCCAACCTGAATAAAGAATAAAAGATGTGAGTTTATCAGACAAAGTTTCATCTTGAAATCCTTCAGTGTTTCAAAAAACAAATTTAAAGTAAAAACTTATCAGCAAAGTTGTTTGAATTTATGAGACATTTAAACAAATCTTAAAATGCATGTTGAAAAAGTCACAAATTTATGAGTGAAAAAGTTGAAAATTCACAAGAAAACCCTCAAATCTTTACAATACCCCCAAACTTATTAAAGAAATCTGTCATATGCATCAGACCAAAGTAAATTGACAAGAAAAACTACAAATTTGTGACAAAAATTTGATAAATTACACAGGGTTACAAAATAATTTTTTTGTAAGTTGTCTGTGTTTTTTCAACTGATTTAAGACAATTTTGCACCACTGAATCTGAAAATAACATCCGTTTCTCTCCATCAGGTGCTCAGTAAAAACCTGGACTGACTTAGTCCTGTGCATCTACTGACCTTTATATAAAGGTCAGTAGATGTAAATCGAATGTTACGTCATCATTGTTCACAATTCAGAGAATTTCAAGACATAAAAAAGAATTTTGCATCATATAAAGTGAAAATCCCCGTACATGTAAACAAAAACGTCTAAAACAACATGTGGCCATCATGGATTTTGGATTCAGCACATCAGTTCTAAAGGTTTCTATCATTTCTAAAGGTTTCTGGGTCAGCAGTCTGGTTCTCTTGGAGTCATTCCACACTTTGGAGTCAGAGCATCATGGTGCACGTTTCCCAGCTGTAGACAGAGAAACGTGCACGGAGGCTGATTGCTGCAGCTTGATAGTGGCTGGATGTGAAACCTGCTGCATTCATGTCTAAATGTCACAATTATGTGTTCATGTGTCACTGAAGTTGTTTTGCTGCCCACAGCTGCTGAGTCTCCGTCTTTCTTTGACTTGATGGACAAATGCAGCTTGAAGACAGAGTCCAAACATGCACAAAGACATGCAGCCTATCACTGGACTCCATCTAGAAACCTCCAAAAACCACATTTACACCACTCAAGCTTGCTTTAGAATGACCTTTGACCTCCAACCAGCATTCTTCTGCCTTCCTGGGGTTGCATGAAGGAGTCACACATCAGCAACTAGTTACATTTCCTCCACTACATTTTCATCACATCCACATGGAGACACTGGATGTGCTCAAAGGGCCACATGTTGGAGAGCCGTGTTCTCCAGCACAGCTCAGGAACCTGAACTCCACACAGAGCCAGACTGAGGGGTTCTGGTCCAAAACAAACCTGCATGGAGGCAGAAAAATCTCAAGCTGCAAACTAAAGTCAAACAGCACAAAACTGCCTTCCTTTTAGCACCAAAATCAAACTTTGACCAGGAAATTGCACATTTTTGCAGCTAGGAGGAATTTTGTGTTGCCAGTTTGTGGGCAGCTTTTCCTCATTAAATTGGAACTTTTCTCCAAAATATCTGAGATTGTTGGCAGACATTTTCTCAGTTTGGATTCAATTTGTCACATTTTCCTTTCCACAATTGTTACCTTTTACAGCTAAATTTGTAGACATTTTCACATCAATTTCTGACAGTTTTTCATGTAAAATCAAAAGTTTTACCAGTAAATTTTTGAATAGTTTCTTTCATATTTGTGAGGCTGGTTTTTTATTTGGTCTACAATAATTTTTTTTACAAAAATGTTTGATAGTTTGGGCAAAAATTTTCTCATTTTGGAATATATTTTTCTGTTGTAATTTTTAACCTTTTCATGTAAAAAAGGCTGCAGATTTCACACATTTGTGACTTTTTAAAATAAAACTTCAACTTTCTTTGTCATCAGATTTTTTGTCACTTTTCTTTCTAATTTTTGGCTGTTTGATGCTAATTTATGTTGAATATTTTGACAGAAATTTTCTCTTTTCCTCATAAATTTGACATATTTCTTTCTATAATTTTGTTACGTTTCATGGGTAAAATTGCAGCATTTCTCACATGAATTTGTTGTTTTTTTTAATATAAAACTGGAACTTTTTGTAGTAAATCTGTCAATTTTATTTTAAATAGGTGACTTTTAAATGCAACTTTATGAGTAGAAATCAAGAAATTTACAAATAAATGTCACAAACTGACAAGAAAGTGACTTTTTGAAAGAAAATTTGATCAGAGAAAAAACTGAAGTGAAAGAAAACGCTGATATTTTACAAGGAAAAACATTTGGTCAAAAGACTGAACGAAAGTTTTGCATGAAAAAGTCTCAGATTTCAGCTGAAAGTGACCAACTTGTGATCAGACATTGATGCTGATGCAGTCCACTGAGGGAGAAGGACAAGAACAGAATCTTCTGATCTTCACTCTGGATTATATTGAAGATTTAAAGCCCCAAAACTGCTGTTGTGGACAGGCCTGCAGGTTGAAGACCTTTAATCAGTCACATCCAACCTAGGGTCCATGGAGCACATCTGGTCCACCACAGGCTGCTGACTGACCTCCTGACCTTTCCTTGATCAGAGAGAGGGGACCCCTATTAACTGGCAACCATTCTGACTCCCAGTTCTCACTTCAGGACACAACCATTTACAATCCACAACTAACTCTCTTTAACAGCTCACAAACCAAATGTGCTCCACGGGCCACAGCTTGAACCTCACTGCTTAAAGCTTGTAAATGTGTAGGGCTGTCCTCACACCAGTGTTGGCACTCTTCATTCAGCAGCAATCCAGAGTGAAGATCAGAAGATTCTGGATTCTCTTTCTTCTCCTCAGTGGACTGCATCAGCATCAATGTCTTCTCCAGCTTCTTCTTTAACGCTGACCCACTCTCCTCTCCACACTTCTGGCAGCTCTCCACCTCCTCAATGCTCTGCTTGGAGCACATCTTCACTTAGTCCAGGCTCACAAACCCCTACAACCAGCTGCAACATTTGGCCTGAAAAAGTGGCTCTGGAGGCATTTGGGCCCAAAAAGCTTCTGCATGTAGAGAGCAGTGAATTCTATTAAAGCTGGAAAATTAAATCAATGACAGAAAAAACTGGCCTGTCAACATCCACAACTTTTTCTGCTCTGAAATAAGTCACATTTCTCTCAGAAAATTACAAACTTCTTTCACAGAAACTTTCATTTTAACACAAATTGGTCATTTTGTCTCATAAAATCAGAGCTTTTCTCATTATTTTAGACCTGGTTCTTCTTATTTTTTAAATTTTACTGATAATTTTTTGTACATGTTCTAATTTTATTCATAAAAATTTAATGTTTAAGTAATTTTTCATTTATGTCACAGCAATTTCCTGCTTTTGTCCTTGGAAATGTGACTATTTTTGTAGTAAATTTATCAATTTTCTCCTCTTAAATACACACTATTTTTCATGAATTTGTGATCATTTTTCTAGTTTCTGTCCAAGTCAGAGGGAGACGCTGGTTCTGGACAACAAAGACACATGTGGACTTGAGCTGCAGGTTGCAGAGCCCTGAACACACAACACACATGGACACAACAAAAATGAGGAGTCTGACCTCAGAGCTTCAAGTCTACAATGTGGACTCTCCAGAAAACCACACAGCTGCTTCACTCCTGAATCCTGCAGCTGGTTGATACCCAGGTCCAGATGTCTGAGATAGGAGGGGTTGGACTTCAGAGCTGAGCCCAGATAATCACAGCTGATCTCTGACAAACTGCAGCTCACCAAACTGAATAAAGAATAAAAGATGTGAGTTTATCAGACAAAGTTTCATCTTGAAATCCTTCAGTGTTTCAAAAAACAAATTTAAAGTAAAAACTTATCAGCAAAGTTGTTTGAATTTATGAGACATTTAAACAAATCTTAAAATGCATGTTGAAAAAGTCACAAATTTATGAGTGAAAAAGTTGAAAATTCACAAGAAAACCCTCAAATCTTTACAATACCCCCAAACTTATTAAAGAAATCTGTCATATGCATCAGACCAAAATAAATTGACAAGAAAAACTACAAATTTGTGACAAAAATTTGATAAATTACACAGGGTTACAAAATAATTTTTTTTGTAAGTTGTCTGTGTTTTTTCAACTGATTTAAGACAATTTTGCACCACTGAATCTGAAAATAACATCCGTTTCTCTCCATCAGGTGCTCAGTAAAAACCTGTACTGACTTAGTCCTGTGCATCTACTGACCTTTATATAAAGGTCAGTAGATGTAAATCGAATGTTACGTCATCATTGTTCAAAAGTCAGAGAATTTCACGACATAAAAAAGAATTTTGCATCATATAAAGTGAAAATACCCGTACATGTAAACAAAAACGTCTAAAACAACATGTGGCCATCATGGATTTTGGATTCAGCACATCAGTTCTAAAGGTTTCTATCATTTATAAAGGTTTCTGGGTCAGCAGTCTGGTTCTCTTGGAGTCATTCCACACTTTGGAGTCAGCATCATGGTGCACGTTTCCCAGCTTTAGACAGATGTAACGGAGATGAAAATGCACCTTAAACATTCCTTTTCTCAGTCATGTTTTCCTTTATATTATTATGAATTTTATTTACTTGAGTGCTTTTATTTTGGCAGTACACTGCCCACATCCGCTCTTCCTGTACCTCCAAGGCTCCGGTAGTTCCTCTTTTCCCCCACAGTACCGCGTTGCTTTGCTGGGGGTAAGTTGTGCTAAAACGTTGCTGGCATTAAATGACTGTTTTGCTCATCAGTTTTATCATTTAAACTGCAACCTTGGTTTGTAATTGTTCCTTGTTAATTTGACATGCTACTGTAGTATATTTTTCGTTGTTTATATTGTAAATTGTGGTGCACATGTGTAGCTTCACAGGTTCACATGTATATGACTGTTCATATGCTCTCATGTATATTCCTGTGTGCTTATTTTGGCTTCACGTCTGAAGAGGAACAAAAGGTCTGGACCTCCTAGGGAGATGAGGAGGATGTGAGAGTTGGCCTTTTGATATGCAAAGAGATGGACATGAAGGATTTCCTGACCACGAGGTTTGGGTGAAAGAGATAGGAACTGCAGGGGGGATGCATTGTGTTTGGGATTTAAAGACAATGGGATTTTGTGCTTTGATGTCAGGGGTATAAGACTGGCAGATGTTGGGGGTTCTGCCTCTTTCTGATTTTGAATGTTGGAGAGTGTGTTGTGAATAAAATGGAACTTGAGAAATAACTCAGCCTCATCCTTTCCACACAATCTCCACAAAATAAGAGTTTTATGGATGTTTTTGGCACACCTTAGAAGTCCACTAGTCGCCATTTTAGAATTGCGCACCAATATAAGCTCTATGGTGACTCTGGCAGCTTGTGCCGTTGTGTAACTTATATCTTTGTAAATGTAGGAGCCTGTGTGGGATCGAGGTACAGACAAAGAGTTTATTTCTCCAACAGGAGTAAATAAATTGTGGGAAACATCAGTCTGGTGTCATTGTGATCCCTATGCTGCCCACACGTATACACTAGTGTCCCCGATTACAGCCGTTTAAGGGTGCCCAAAAAGGGGACCCGTTACACTGGTGCCGTGACCCTTGGATCTTCAGATCAGCTCGACGCTGGTCACCGTGGATGCTGCATTACCTACTTAGGTCTACGCTGGGATGTATATGTGGTCAGACATATAAAGGACTGTTGAAACGCATTTTAACTGATTACCCACAGTACATTTATGGTATTTGAAGTCGTAATAATTGTGATCCTGTACTGTAATTTATGCCACTTTACTTTGGAGTTATTCACAACGCAAGTACATTTCACTGTGTAAAGTAGTACTATCAACCCAAAAAAAAAAAAAAGACATGGATAATTATACAACACCTGTTTTGCCAAAAGGAAGAGGTGTTTGGCACGGTGATATTGCTAATAGTAGAGATGTGGGACATTCCAAATTCATGAACAGTGGTGGGGATACAGGGTTAGGTCAGAGCCCAGGTTGTATTCCTGTTAGTGAGTTCATGGGTGAAGGTCCTCATGTTTCCACACCCTGCAGTAATGTTGATGCCATTGAACAACT
Organism: Pholidichthys leucotaenia; assembly: GCA_020510985.1. Classification (NCBI taxonomy): domain Eukaryota; kingdom Metazoa; phylum Chordata; class Actinopteri; order Cichliformes; family Pholidichthyidae; genus Pholidichthys; species Pholidichthys leucotaenia. Next base: position 173,662,620 of record CM035850.1, read on the forward strand.
TGCAGATATGGTAGGGCAGCTTGGTGCTCAAATTGGTGAGTCTATAGTTGCTAAAGTTAATGTCTGCTGGTGTTGTGAATATGACCAATGACAACCAGACTTCTCCTACTGATCGAACTGCACATTGTGATGTTACCAAATATGACCCTCCACACGTGACTGTCCATGTTAAGTCAGACAGAGAACTACCCACATTTAGAGGTGACAGTACTGACAAATATTCAGTTCGGGACTGGATTGACTTGTCTAAGACTGACCTTAAGAAGAGAGAGATTCCTGTGTGTGAGCAAGCAGGAGAAATAATGAGTCATTTACTGGGCAAAGCCAGAGATGTTGTGAAAGTTGCCCTGCGTAGTGACCTGGAGCTAGATGCTAAAAAGAAACCTGAGATAATCTATGATGTTCTTCTCCATTACTTCTGTGATGCCTCCTCATGTCTTCCGCTCGCAGATTTTTATGCAACCCTGCCCAGGCACAGAGAAAACCCAGTGGACTACTGGATAAGGCTGAACAAAGCAGGAGACCTGGCTCTCGAGGGCCTGCGTAGGCAAGGCAAGCAGACTGAGGACATGAGCAAAGAGGTTACTATCATGTTCGTCAAAAATTGTCCTGATCCTGATCTGTCTTGCACCTTGAAGTGGAAACCACCTCATGAATGGACCTCACGTGATGTTCAGTTGAGAATTGACGATTATCAGAGAGAGGTTAGAGCTAGTGCCAGAGCACCTGATGGTCCACAGCTAATGAGTCACACAGCCACTGTAACATCTGACAAACCCAGGTCGCCATCTTCAGCCATGACCATGCCAGAACAGTGCCACACCCCAGTCATTCCCGCTTCACTTCCTCAAACCCGACAGTTTACATGTCAGGGTCCCTCTCCATTCCCCATCTTTGCCCCTACCCCAAATCCCCTCAACTCACATTGTGCTAGTGTGCCAGTTGTTGCTCAAAATCTCCAACAGTCAGAGGAGAGACTCCTTGGTCGCATGGTTAACATGTTTCAGGAAATGATGGAGAAGTTGCAGCAGTGTACAATTCCTCACCCGACTGAGAGCAACAGATTTAAACGTGCCCCTCGTCAGAGACGCCCCAGAGAAGCAACTTGTAAGGTCTGTAATGACACACGTCACTCCACCATTTCACATTGCATGTCTGAGAAACTGTGTTTTACCTGTCTTTCCCCTGGTCATACCAGACTGGCCTGTCCCAACAACAACTGTCAGCCTCTTTCTCCGCCTTAGGGAAACTAACTGACCTGTACTTGGAGGGAGGCAGTGCAGGTCTCACCTCAAGCTCCCACTGCAGTGACACATCTGATGCTGAGTCGATTCTTGCATTGGTGAGAAGCTCATGCGATGATGTAGTTGTGTATCAGAACATTCACATTATTGGCAATAGTTCCAGCCTTTTCTACACGCCAGTGACTTTTGGTGGTGCAGTGATAATTGATGGTATGCTGGACAGTGGCTCCATGGCCTGCAGTATCAACGAGGATGCAGAGAAGAAACTGAGAACTGCTGGAGTGATAACAAATCAGAACCAGATTGATGTGAATGTGATGCTGGGTGGGTGTGGTGGACAGCGTGTCAGGCCAAAGAGTGCTTTTGACATTGTGATGGAGGAGTATGGTTGTAAAATGCTAGTCCCCACTCTGGTTGTCTGTGGTCAGCATAATGAGTTGATTATTGGTACCAATGTCATAAAGCACATCCTACACCATTCAAAACAATGCAAGTCCCTATTGGAAAACAGTGTCTGTTTTCCAATCTTTCTTCTTCCGGCTTTCAGAGAGAGCAGACGCATTTCTCTCCTCTCCTCTCACTTCCTCCTCCCTTGATACTGATCCCAGCTTGCTGTGTCCTGTCTGTGTTCGCTCTTCTTCTGCTGCATCTCGATGCAAACGGAAATTATGGAAATTATGGAATTGTGGGCTTTAATGCTATTGTCACCACTTTTTAACAGAAAATCGGGCCAGGGGGAGCCCAAGTGGAGAGACTCATGGAACAATAGGAACTCATGTGTCTGCGTGATTCGACTGAAGATGTGGAAGACATCTACCTGTTTTGGCATGATCACAGGATTTCTACTGATTGGCTCTGGAGTTTTCCTGGTGTATCGAAAATTATAGAAGTTGGATGAGCTAATCAAAATGCGGACCCGGCGTAGCTCCCTCAACAAATTCGACCAGCTGGGGAGAGCACTGATAGCGGCGAATGTGACTAACATGGAATTCACCATCTGGCATGCACTTAAGAGAGATGGACTCTGGGGACATGTTTATCTGTTTCGGTAGGTGGATAACATCTTGGAGTCGCTAAGTGCTCTCCAGGGAATGATTTTAAAGCCTGTGTATGGAAATTATGTAGCACAGAATCGCATGAGAGATGAAAATTCTACGCTCTAAGTGAACTGTGCCTATTAGACCTTGATTCGGCGCCCTGAAGATTTCATTCCTCCTGGAGGAAGATAAGGCAGAAGGGAGTTTTGGCTTGGCTTCTCTTGGCTTCTCCCTAACCCAAACAACCGGTGTGCAGTATCTGAACTCTCAAGGACAGCATCATGTGACTAGCATGGAAATTACCATCGGACATGCACTGAGAGAATGAACTCTTGTGGACATGCTATCTATGTTTTAGGACACTAAAGACATAACATCTAAACGCTGCTCAGGGAGGATTTTGCTGTTCACCAGTAACTGATACACACACTGCATACAACATTACATGACTGATACACATATACTGACACACACACACACACACACACTGTCTCTCTCAACTTTTGCTACTTTGTTAATGTGTGATTTGTATTGTCTGCTAATTGTGCATTAGAGGGTTTTTTTTTCTATGTGATCACAATTTTGCTCATACGAGCTTTATTTTGATAAACTATGTTTTTTCTCTCTGCCCAATGTGTCATTCCCCCCCCCCTTTACCCCCCACTGCATGACAGGTGCCTTGCATGGCTGCCGCGTCATTAGGAAGCGCTTATCGAGCGCACCTAATGTCAAGTCAAATTCCTCGTATGTGTAAAAACATGCTTGGCAATAAAGCTCATTCTGATTCTGATTCTGATTCTGATTCTGGCCTCTGCCCAACTGCAGAACCAGAAGCTGAGCAGTTCTTGTCTATGCTCACTCGTTTGAACCCCTGGAAAGGAAATGACATTCCTGACAAAGCTGGTACTGTCAGATGTAACTCAGCCACCTACCTTGAACCTGGGCATGAGTACCTTGTTTGGGGTAAATTGCCAAAAGACACTGTTGTATCTCCAGGCAGTACAGTCATGACAGAGCCCACATCTTCTCGTTCAGCTCCTAGGGGTGTCCTAGTAGCTAAGATTGTAACTCCTATGTGGGGTGACAGGTGGGTCCCGCTCAAACTCAACAACACGTCCAGCAAGCCTGTGTTGTTACGGCGCAATGCAAAGCTAGCTGACGTCTACACATGTGTAGCCCTTGAAGACATGGACGCAGCTGAGCAGTCTAGTGTACCAGTGACCTGCTACACACAGTCTACAACGGCATGTGATGCCGGTATGGAGTCTGTAAAAGAAAAACTCAAGTCATTGGGGCTTTGTGACATAGACATTAATTCATGCCAAGTGTCAGAGGACTGCAAAAAGAGAATGGCTGACTTGGTACTTCAGTACGAGGATGTCTTTTCACGCCACCACCTAGATTGCGGAGAAGCTAAGGGCTTTGTACACCGCATACATTTATCTGATAATAAACCATTCACACTCCCATATAGGCGTGTACCCCCTAGTCAGTATCAGAAATTAAGCCAGGTGCTGAATGAAATGGAGGAAAAAGACATTATCAGGAAATTGACTAGAGAGTATGCATCTCCCTTGGTTCTTGTGTGGAAAAAGAATGGCGACCTCCGCATTTGCACAGATTTTCGCTGGCTGAATAAGAGGACTCTGAAAGACGCTCACCCTCTCCCTCACCAGGCAGATTGTCTGGCAGCACTGGGAGGTAACTGCCTCTTCAGCACAGTGGATTTAACGTCCGGCTTCTACAACATGCCGCTTCATGAGGATGACAGGAAGTATTCTGCTTTTACCACTCCGATGGGCTTGTATGAGTACAATCGCCTGCCCCAGGGATTATGCAATAGTCCTGCTAGTTTTATGCGCATGATGACTGCCATTTTTGGTGACCAGAATTACTTGACTTTGTTGTGCTATTTGAATGATCTGCTGATTTTTGCATCTGATGAGGAGAGTGCATTGCAGCGCCTTGAGATGGTGTTCAGCAGGCTGCGTAGGCACAACTTGAAGTTGGCACCCAAAAAGTGTTTTTTTCCTCAGGAGATCTGTGAGGTTTCTTGGTCACGTAATTGATGAGAATGGTGTTTCAACCGACCCAAGTAAGGTTGAAAACATCGCAAAAATGACTTGTGCTGACCTTATGGACACTGATGGTGTGACACCGTCCCAAAAAAGACTTAGATCCTTCTTAGGGATGGTTAATTACTATCAACATTTTGTGCCAGGATATTTTGCCATTGCCAAGCCATTGTTCAGCCTGTTGAAAGGTGGAAAATTCAAAGGCAGATGTAAGAAAACCAAGGTGGCTTGCAGAAAGCTTTGTGCTTCTGACTGGACCCAAGAGCACATACATGCCTTTGAAAGTCTCAAATCTGCACTTGTTAACACTGTGGTCTTGGCTCATCCTAACTTTGACCGTCCCTTCATGCTTTCAACTGATGCATCTCTGGATGGGATAGGTGCCGTTCTGTCCCAAGTCCAGGAAGGTGAAAGTCATGCCAGACCGATTGCTTTTGCCAGTAAGTCACTGACACAGTCTCAGAAAAACTATCCAGCGCACCGACTGGAATTTCTGGCTTTGAAATGGTCCATCACTGACAAGTTTAGTCATTGGCTAAAGGGTCACAAATTCACTGTTTGGACTGACAACAATCCTTTGACTCACATATTGACAAAGCCCAAGCTAGACTGTTGTGAACAACGCTGGGTAGCCAAGTTGGCTGCGTATGACTTTGACATAAAGTATGTTCCAGGGCAGCGGAACATTGTGGCTGATGCATTAAGCCATGTGCCTTTTGTCAAGGAAAATATTGGTCACAGACTGTTCAATAAGCCATATGTGAAAATCCTCAGTGAAGTCAAAAATGTGTCTACTGCCTCTGTTCAGGGTGCTTTCCGTTCATCCAGTGGTCACGTGGATGCGATGTGCGACAATGCTCATACCTCCCGGGTACACACTCAGATTGTGAATTCAGAAGAAGTGTCTGCTGTGATGCAGTCACACATTGAGTGGGATGCTGGTCCGGGGGCCCGGGCAATTGAAGCCTTGCAGTTTTTGCCCCAGTTAGTTCCACCAGGTCAAGACCCGTTGCCTGCCTATTCTGAAAAGGCTTTGCGTGACAAACAGTTGGAGGATGGAACTCTTTCCCGCGTCCTGTTTTATGTTGAAAGACATCGGAGACCCTCAAGGAGAGAAAGGGTGAAAGAATCATTTTCAGTGATTAAATATCTGAAACACTGGGATAAGCTATCTGTGAGCAATGGTGTTCTGTACAGAGTTTCAAGAGACCAGAGAACCAAGTCCAAACGGCTTCAGTATGTTGTCCCAGACTCACTTAAGGATGAGGTCTTGAAAGGCGTGCATGATGATGCTGGTCATCAAGCCCAGTCGCGAACCCTCAGTTTATCCAGACAAAGATTTTTCTGGCTGACCCTTGAGAGAGATGTTAGAGACCATGTCAGACACTGCCAGCGTTGTGTCCTCAGCAAGTCAGCTGAACCTGAGGGACGAGCTCCCTTAGAGAGCATCTTGTCATCTAGACCGCTGGAGCTGGTCTGCATTGACTTTTGGTCAGCTGAAGACTCTAGGAACAAGTCTATTGATGTCCTAGTGATAACAGATCACTTTACCAGGATGGCTCAGGCCTTTCTCTGTAAGGATCAAACAGCTAAGCAAGTGGCAAATGTTCTGTGGAACAAGTACTTTTGTGTCTTTGGATTCCCAGAAAGAATCCACAGTGACCAAGGTCCTAATTTTGAAAGTCAATCCGTGAACTCCTCAAAGTGTCCGGTGTCAGGAAATCTCACACTACCCCTTACCACCCAATGGGAAATGGGAGTGTCGAACGGTTTAACAGGACACTGGGTGGGATGATTCGTGCACTGTCCCCTGAGGTGAAAGCTAACTGGCCACGACGGTTGCAGACTTTGACATTTATGTACAACTGTACAGCCCATGAGAGGACTGGCTTTCCTCCTTTTTACCTCATGTATGGCCGTGTGCCCCGTTTGCCAGTAGATGTCATGTTTCGTTCTGTTCTTCGCGATGCTGATGTAACCAGTTATGACAAGTATGTGGCAACTCTCACCTGTGAGCTAAAAGAAGCAATGATGGTTGCTCAGGACCATCCTGCTAAGGAGCAACACAGACATGCTAATCTTTACAACAGGAAAGTGACAGGATCCAAGATTGAGATTGGTGACAGGGTGCTTTTGGCCAACAGAAAGGAGAGAGGCAAAAAGAAAACTGCTGATAAGTGGGAATCAACTGTTTACACTGTAATGGATGTGAACCCGCAGACCCATACGTTCAGAATTTGTGACACTCTTACTGGACGGACAGAAGTGGTCCACAGGAATCTGTTGATTCTGGTAAATTTTCTTCCTGTGGTGGATGTGTGCGATGTGTCCAGCCATGGTTCATCCACCTTACTTCCAGAAACCTTAGCTACAGACATTGGTGATGAGGGAGATACATCTGTGGACCTCTTCGAGGGAGAGAGTGAGGCTGGTACAGGTGATCCGTCTTCATGTGGAGAAACACGTGACCCATTAGTTGATCCAGAACCTGCTGACTCTGAAAGGAGAACTGTTGAGTGGATCACACAGCTCACTGAACCATCTGTGTCACAGGTAGACGTTTCTGATGTGACAAGTATGTCCTCTGACCCCCAGAACTCTTCAGTTGCACCTGTTGCTCAAGGTGTAGATCATCCCATGTCCTCTGACTCTAGACCTGTGACTACAGCTGCTACTGATATTCATGGTGGACAAACACTTGACAGTCAACTAGTTTCTGTTCCTGATTCCGAGAGACAGACAGACACTCCCCTTGTTCGCTTTACTGTTGACCAGACGTCACGTACACATTGTGACCGTTCAAATGCACAATCTCAAATCAGGTCAAGATTTGGTCACCTGATTAGACCTGTAAATAGACTAGTGCAGACAATGTCCAGGCAAGATGTAATTCAGGACAAGTTCAATGTTAAGGCTGTTTGTAGGACTGTGTTTCAGACCCTGACTGACTAATTGCTACATGAGTGGACTATCCTTTTGTGGACTTGACCTTGAATTCTAGTGATCAGCTATTTTATTTTATTTTATTATACATGAGCTTTTACTACACCAATAGTTGGGGTTTTTGGTGGGGTGTACAAGGCACTCCATTACCAGTGGTTGGGTTGAGAGATAAGCGCTGCTCTCATGCCACTTCGTCCTTGTTTGGGACACTCTTTCAGATGGTGTTCTTTAACTAACCCCGGGTGTTTTGTATATTGTCATGAGTTCTGTGTAGCTGTGGCTCAAGTTTGATAAAATTCAGTGGGGTGGGTGTAACGGAGATGAAAATGCACCTTAAACATTCCTTTTCTCAGTCATGTTTTCCTTTATATTATTGTGAATTTTATTTACTTGAGTGCTTTTATTTTGGCAGTACATTGCCCACATCCGCTCTTCCTGTACCTCCGAGGCTCCGGTAGTTCCTCTTTTCCCCCACAGTACCGCGTTGCTTTGCTGGGGGTAAGTCGTGCTAAAACGTTGCTGGCATTAAATGACTGTTTTGCTCATCAGTTTTATCATTTAAACTGCAACCTTGGTGTAGAATATGTATGTGTAGTTGCCCTGGCAACGCATACAAGGCGACGTGACATACTGGGTGCCGCTGGGGATCTCGTGGTATTCTGGTTACAGCTCGTGGGAAGTAGCGGCACGCCTCTGGAGATATACCTAAATAAAGCTCGTACTTTAGACCTTACGTGAATTCCTGTGTATGTTTGACACTTGTACATGGTGTCAGAAGTCAGCCTCTGCCCAGCATGTCGCAGAACCTTCGACGGATTGATCCGCTCGTCTTTGACGAAAACATCGCAGACAACTGGGACAAGTTCAAGCGGGAATGGCGCATTTACAGCATCGCGGGGCTAACATCGGCTAGCAAAAAGGTGCAAGCGTACACACTCCTCAACCTCGCCGGTCCCGATGCACTGGACAAGTACGACACATTCACCTTTGAACAAGGCGAAGATCCGGAAGATCCCGACACACTGGTAAAGAAATTTGATGAAATTTGCCTTCCTGTAAAAAACGTCATTATGGACAGACATGCATTCAATACTACAGGCCAGAAACCACACCAGTCTATCCAGTCGTATGTAGCCACGTTAAGGTCTCTGGCCAAGAAATGTGAGTTCGGCCTGTTACATGATGAACTGATTAGAGACAGGTTGGTGTGTGGTGTCCGCGATGACACCCTCCGCACCCAGCTACTGAAAGAAAAGAAATTGACGCTAGATGCAGCCATTGAGATGTGTGTGCTACACGAGCAGTCTGAAAAGGGCAACATGGAACTAAAGAAGGAAAACGACGACAAAGAAATGAAAAAGGAAGGGGATCTGTGTGCAGTGCAATTCAACTTGTGCTCAAACTGTAGTGGGCAACACCCACCCAATCGCAGCAGCTGCCCAGCTTTCAATAAACGTTCAATAAACGCTGCAACTCGTGCGGAAAATGGAACCACTTCTCCAAATGCTGCAGATCGAGCGGGGAGCGTAAACCCAGCGCACAGCGTGGGCAGCAGCCGAGCAGACCACCCCACACCCCACGCAGAGGAGGATACGCACACAAAATAAGCGAACTGGACACAGAGACTGCACATGACCCAGCCGAACTCTTCTACTGTGAAAGCGTGGAAACGGCTACAGAAAAGGGCGAGATATTCACCATGCTGTCGTCCTCCACCACCGGAAAACAACTGAAAGTAAAGATTGACACTGGGGCTCGGTGCAATGTGATCTCCAAAGCCACTCTTAACCACACCAACCCCAATGCGGACATCGACCACAGCCATATAATCAACCTCGTGGCCTACGGAGGACAGGTAATAAGAACAACGGGCATGGCTACTGTGCATCTCACATGCGGGACATTACACTTTCATGTTGTTGACAGTGATGTGAAACCTCTTCTCGGTCTCATTGATAGTGTAAAACTGGGCTTTGTGAAACTGGGACCAAATGTGCATGCACTCCAACAGGGGGCGCCAGAACTGACAGAATACAGAGACTTATTTGACAACAGCACTGTAGGCAAGCTTCCGGTGGTGTACCACATGCGTCTGGACGACACAGTGCACCCCACAATCTGTGCTCCCAGGCGGGTACCACTAGCAATGAAGGACAAGATCATTCAGGAGCTCAACAGAATGACCAAGCTGGAAATCATCAAACCAGTCCACGAACCCACAGAATGGGTATCTGCAATGGTGGCTGCCTGCAAGAAGGATGGCAGCATCCGGCTGTGCATCGATCCAGTCCATCTCAACAAAGCACTTCTCAGGCCACACCATCCCATGAAAACAGTCGAACAAGTGATAGCTGACATGCCGGGTGCCAAAGTGTTCAGCATCCTAGACGCAAAATGTGGATTCTGGCAGGTGCCACTCAGCAGCGAGTCCTCCAAACTGACCACATTCATGATTCAAGATGTGGACTGGGTCTGGCAGGAGCATCACACAGCGGCCTTCAACAAACTCAAGGACCTTCTCACCAGCCCCCCAGTCCTCCAGTATTTTGATGTACACCAGCCAGTGGTGCTGTCTGCTGATGCCTCTCAGCATGGTCTAGGGGCTGTCTGCCTACAAAACAACAAACCTGTGGCGTTTGCCTCCAGAGCCCTCACGGAGACAGAGGGACGCTACGCACAAATAGAAAAGGAGCTCCTGGCTCTAGTCTACGCCTGTCAAAAATTCCATGACTACATATATGGCCGTCCTGTGACAGTGGAGACCGATCATCAGCCCCTCATCACCATACTGCGAAAGCCCCTCCACTCTGCATCCGCTCGCCTCCAGAGGATGATGCTGAAGCTGCAGCGTTACAACCTTCAGGTTACCTACAAAAGAGGCAAAGAACTGTATGTTGCAGACACCCTCTCACGTGCACATCTGCCGGCTGCTGACCAGACCGACAGTGCTGAGGACTACGATGTCATGACGGTGGAGGTGCTCTCCTCAAGAAGACTGGAGGAACTGAGGCGTGAAACACTGGCAGACCCTACATGCCGCCGGCTAGCTGAGGTCATCACCACAGGCTGGCCTGACTCGTCAAAGAAACTGCCTCATGATCTCAGACCATTCTACAGCATGAGAGATGAGCTCACGACGGACGATGGCCTGCTGCTTCGCGGTCTGCGCTTCATCATCCCCCACTCTTTGCGACACTACTACGTCAAACAGCTGCATCAAGGCCACCCTGGTCCCGAAGCAACAAAACGCAAGGCCAGAGAGACCATGTTCTGGCCCACAATCAACCAGGACATTGAGAATGAGCTCTCCAAATGTGCTCCATGTAATGCACTGCGACCTCACCAAACAAGAGAGCCTCTGCAACAACATGATGTACCTGACTTACCATGGGCCCTCACAGCAGCTGATGTCTTCGAGTGGGAGGGAAAAGAACACCTGGTGCTTGTCGACTCATACTCTGGCTGGTATGAAATGGATCAGCTCCCCAACACCACTAGTGCAACCATCATCACCAGGCTGAAACGGCACTTTGCCACACACGGTGCACCTCAGCAGCTCATGACTGACAATGCTGCATATTTCACTAGCAGGGAATTCCAGGAATTTGCCCACACATGGGACTTTACCCACGTCACCAGCAGCCCCCACTACCCACAATCAAATGGGTTAGCTGAAAGGGCCGTTCGTTCAGCCAAACACCTGCTGGAGAAATGTGCACGTGATGGTACAGATGTCTATGTGGCCCTACTCAACATACGAAACACACCAAGAGATGGACTGCCCTCGCCAGCGCAGCGCTTGCTGTCTCGGCACACAAAGACCCTCATTCCCATGACCAAAGCAATGTACCTACCAGGGTGCAAACACAGGTGCAGGCTGCTCTCACACACGCAAGGCAGCGACGCAAGGCACACTACAACAAATCAGCCAAACGCCTAACACCACTGCAAACAGGGAACACGGTCAGGATGCAGACGGCCAGGGGATACGACCGGCTCGCAGTGGTCACAGGAGCTGCAGCATAACCCAACAGCTACCAGGTCCAGGTCGGGGATGCCACGTACACAAGGAACAGGCGTCATCTGCTACTCACCCCGGAGACCTACACCCCTCATACACCAAGCCTCCCATCCAGCACCACTCCAGACCGACCAGCGGATCCACAGCCTGTCGCCGCCCAGCCAGAGACGGCCCCAGCCCAGGAAGGTGTGATCATCACCCGCTCAGGAAGAGTATCGAGGCCCAACACCCTCTACAAAGACTACACCACCTAGACACTTCCATTCACTCACTGACTTACTCACCCACTTACTCACCTAAAAAAAAAAAAAAATGGTCTACAGTACAATGTGTCACTGTACAATGTCACTGTTCATTCTTCATGCACGTTACGTTGATGAATGTGAAGGTTTACAATATAAAGGTTCCTACCTCTAGATTCCTTACTCACGTTAAGTTAATGAATTTGTAATTTGTGTTCCACCTCTATACTTCATATTCAGGTTAAGCTGGCGAATTTGTGTTATTGAGACTTTGAAATTTTTAATATAGTTGAATATTGTCATTCTGGCATTCCTAACCTCCCCTCATGTGCCTTACCCCAGTAGGAGCACTTAGGCTGTTCTTCATCTGTCAAAACTGCCAACCTACCCTGTTTGTTATACTTTATTGAGAGGGGGGATGTAGAATATGTATGTGTAGTTGCCCTGGCAACGCATACGAGGCGACGTGACGTACTGGGTGCCGCTGGGGATCTCATGGTATTCTGGTTACAGCTTGTGGGAAGTAGCGGCACGCCTCTGGAGATATACCTAAATAAAGCTCGTACTTTAGACCTTACGTGAATTCCTGTGTATCTTTGACACTTCTACACTTGGTTTGTAATTGTTCCTTGTTAATTTGACATGCTACTATAGTATATTTTTCGTTGGTTATATTGTAAATAAGAGTTTTATGGATGTTTTTGGCACACCTTAGAAGTCCATTAGTCGCCATTTTAGAAATGCGCGCCAATATAAGGTCTATGGTGACTCTGGCAGCTTGTGCCGTTGTGTAACTTATATCTTTGTAAATGTAGGAGCCTGTGTGGGATCGAGGTACAGACGAAGAGTGATGTGTATTGTTTTATTTCTCCAACAGCTATGTCTGTTTCTGGTAAATTTTCTCATTTGTAATGTGATTTATTTTATGTATTGTGAAATTAATTTAGAGCTCCCTTTCCCACACAGTACTGCGTTGCTTTGCTGGGGGAGCCTGTGTGGGATCGAGGTACAGACGAAGAGTGATGTATGTTGTTTTATTTCTCCAACAGGAGTAAATAAATTGTGGGAAACATCAGTCTGGTGTCATTGTGATCCCTATGCTGCCCACACGTATACACTAGTGTCCCCGATCACAGCCGTTTAAGGGTGCCCAAAAAGGGGACCCGTTGCACAGACAAACGTGCACGGAGGCTGATTGCTGCAGCTTGATAGTGGCTGGATGTGAAACCTGCTGCATTCATGTCTAAATGTCACAATCATGTGTTCATGTGTCACTGAAGTTGTTTTGCTGCCCACAGCTGCTGAGTCTCCGCCTTTCTTTGACTTGATGGACAAATGCAGCTTGAAGACAGAGTCCAAACATGCACAAAGACATGCAGCCTATCACTGGACTCCATCTAGAAACCTCCAAAAACCACATTTACACCACTCAAGCTTGCTTTAGAATGACCTTTGACCTCCAACCAGCATTCTTCTGCCTTCCTGTGGTTGCATGAAGGAGTCACACATCAGCAACTAGTTACATTTCCTCCACTACATTTTCATCACATCCACATGGAGCCACTGGATGTGCTCAAAGGGCCACATGTTGGAGAGCCGTGTTCTCCAGCACAGCTCAGGAACCTGAACTCCGCACAGAGCCAGACTGAGGGGTTCTGGTCCAAAACAAACCTGCATGGAGGCAGAAAAATCTCAAGCTGCAAACTAAAGTCAAACAGCACAAAACTGCCTTCCTTTTAGCACCAAAATCAAACTTTGTCCAGGAAATTGCACATTTTTGCAGCTTGGGGGAATTTTTGGTTGCCAGTTTGTGGGCAGCTTTTCCTCATTAAACTGCAACTTTTCTCCAAAATATCTGAGATTGTTGGCAGACATTTTCTCAGTTTGGATTAAATTTGTCACATTTTCCTTTCCACAATCATTACCTTTTACAGCTAAATTTTCAGACATTTTCACATCAATTTCTGACAGTTTTTCATGTAAAACTCAAAGTTTTTCCAGTAATTTTTTGAAAAGTTTCTTTCATATTTGTGAGGCTGGTTTTTATTTGGTCTACAATCATTTTTTTACAAAAATGTTTGATAGTTGGGGCAAAAATTTTCTCATTTTGGAATATATTTTTCTGTTGTAATTTTTTAACCTTTTCATGTAAAAAAGGCTGCAGATTTCACACATTTGTGACTTTTTAAAATAAAACTTCAACTTTCTTTGCCATCAGAAATTTTGTCACTTTTCTTTCTAATTTTTGGCTGTTTGATGCTAATTTATGTTGAATATTTTGACAGAAATTTTCTCTTTTCCTCATAAATTTGACATATTTCTTTCTATAATTTTGTTATGTTTCGTGGGTAAAATTGCAGCATTTCTCACATGAATTTGTTGTGTTTTTTTAATATACAACTGGAACTTTTTCCAGTAAATTTGTCAATTTTATTTTAAATAGGTGACTTTTAAATGCAACTTTATGAGTAGAAATCAATAAATTTACAAATAAATGTCACAAACTGACAAGAAGGTGACTTTTTGAAAGAAAATTTGATCAGAGAAAAAACTGAAGTGAAAGAAAAAGCTGATATTTTACAAGGAAAAACATTTGGTCAAAAGATTGAATGAAAGTTTTGCATGAAAAGTCTCAAATTTCAGCTGAAAGTGACCAACTTGTGATCAGACATTGATGCTGATGCAGTCCACTGAGGGAGAAGGACAAGAACAGAATCTTCTGATCTTCACTCTGGATTATATTGAAGATTTAAAGCCCCAAAACTGCTGTTGTGGACAGGCCTGCAGGTTGAAGACCTTTAATCAGTCACATCCAACCTAGGGTCCATGGAGCACATCTGGTCCACCACAGGGTGCTGACTGACCTCCTGACCTTTCCTTGATCAGAGAGAGGGGACCCCTATTAACTGGCAACCATTCTGACTCCCAGTTCTCACTTCAGGACACAACCATTTACAATCCACAACTAACTCTCTTTAACAGCTCACAAACCAAATGTGCTCCACGGGCCACAGCTTGAACCTCACTGCTTAAAGCTTGTAAATGTGTAGGGCTGTCCTCACACCAGTGTTGGCACTCTTCATTCAGCAGCAATCCAGAGTGAAGATCAGAAGATTCTGGATTCTCTTTCTTCTCCTCAGTGGACTGCATCAGCATCAATGTCTTCTCCAGCTTCTTCTTTAACGCTGACCCACTCTCCTCTCCACACTTCTGGCAGCTCTCCACCTCCTCAATGCTCTGCTTGGAGCACATCTTCACTTAGTCCAGGCTCACAAACCTCTACAACCAGCTGCAACATTTGGCCTGAAAAAGTGGCTCTGGAGGCATTTGGGCCCAAAAAACTTCTGCATGTAGAGAGCAGTGAATTCTATTAAAGCTGGAAAATTAAATCAGTGACAGAAAAAACTGGCCTGTCAACATCCACAACTTTTTCTGCTCTGAAATAAGTCACATTTCTCTCAGAAAATTACAAACTTCTTTAACAAAAACCTTCAATTTAACCGAAATTGGTCATTTTCTCCCATAAAATCAGAGCTTTTCTCATCATTTTAGACCTGGTTCTGATAATTTTTTAAATTTTACTGAGAATTTTTTGTAGATGTTCTAATTTTATTCATAAAAATTTAATGTTTAAGTAATTTTTCATTTATGTCACAGCAATTTCCTGCTTTTGTCCTTGGAAATGTGACTATTTTTGTAGTAAATTTATCAATTTTCTCCTCTTAAATAGACACTATTTTTCATGAATTTGTGATCATTTTTCTAGTTTCTGTCCAAGTCAGAGGGAGACGCTGGTTCTGGACAACAAAGACACATGTGGACATGAACTGCAGGTTGCAGAGCCCTGAACACACAACACACATGGACACAACAAAAATGAGGAGTCTGACCTCAGAGCTTCAAGTCTACAATGTGGACTCTCCAGAAAACCACACAGCTGCTTCACTCCTGAATCCTGCAGTTGGTTGTGATCCAGGTCCAGATGTCTGAGATAGGAGGGGTTGGACTTCAGAGCTGAGACCAGATAATCACAGCTGATCTCTGACAAACTGCAGCCCCTCAACCTGAATAAAGAATAAAAGATTTGAGTTTATCAGACAAAGTTTCATCTTGAAATCCTTCAGTGTTTCATCATGTGTTCAGAGCTGAAGAAGGTTCAGAATGTAGAAGTTTAGAACCTGGAAACTCCAAGCAGCTGAAGCCAACAGGATGCAGGTTCAAAAAGTCCAAGAGAAGAAGAGAAAAAGACTCTCATTAATGTGAATGACAACATGCTGCTGCTTCAATGAAGACGGAGGGACTTCAGCTCTGAAACTCTGCAGCTGAAACATCACAGCTTTGCTCACAAAAACCCAAGTTCTTCAAGGCTTTTTCTCAAACATTTCTGCTATTTTCTCTCAAGTTTCAGCCTGTTTTTCTACTTTTCAATCTGACAACTTTTCCTCACATTTTTGAAACTCTTCGAGAAAAATTTTATTTTTCTCTCAGACATTGTAAAGTTTTTCATTTTGACATTTTTTCCTCTTTTGTCCAAATCACATATTGATGAAAAAATAGTTTTTAATGTTATAAACACCTTGCTGAAGATGGTGGAACCGGGTAGCAATGGCTATGCACGACTCCTCACCCTCTGCCTCAACACCACTCAAGGCCCAGTCACCCTCGTCAGTTTGTAGGCCCCAACACTGACAGCCACACCAGAGGCAAAAGACGAGTTCTACAAGAATCTCACAACAACTGTCAGGATCATCCCCAACTCTGAACAACTCATTCTCCTTGGAGACTTCAATGCTAGAGTGGGTGCTGACCACGACTCCTGGCCCTCCTGTCTTGGACCATTTGGCGTGGGCAGAATGAACGACAACGGACAGCGGCTGCTCGAGTTCTGCACTTATCATGATCTGTGCATCACAAACTCGTTCTTCAAGACCAAGCCCCAACACAAGGTTTCCTGGCGACATCCGCGCTCAAAGCACTGGCACCAGCTGGACTTGATCCTGACCAGGCGGACCTCACTGAAGAACGTGCTAATCACCCGTTCGTTCCAGAGTGCAGATTGCGACACAGACCATTCATTGGTGTGTTGCAAGGTCAAGCTGCAGCTGAAGAAATTCCATCGTGCGAGACAGCCTGGAAAGGCACAGATTGATACCAGCAAGATGGCCCAACCAGAACTTGTTGAGCGGTTTGCCTCCACCTTTGAGAAGGAACTTGGTGTACCACAAGACGGAGAATCTGCAAAGCAGAAGTGGGAAGAGCTGCGAAACACCATCCACCGCACAGCCTTGGCTACCTTTGGGAGGAAGACCTCGAAGTCACAGGACTGGTTTGATGCCAAGTTGACCGAGATGACCCCCGTCATTGAAGCCAAGCGCTCAGCTCTTGCCGAGTACAAGAAGTATCCAAACGAGAAGAATCTCCAGATTCTCAGGGCTGCAAGAAGCAAAGTTCAGCAGACTGCTCTGCGCTGTGCCAACAAGTACTGGACTCAGCTCAGCCAAGACATTCAAACCGCTGCCATAACAGGGAACATCCATGATATGTATGATGGCATCAAGAAAACACTTGGTCCGGCTCAGAGAAAGACGGCCCCCCTCAAATCCTCCACTGGGGAGATGATCACAGAAAAGAACAAGCAGATGGAGAGATGGGTGGAGCACTACTCCGACATCTACTCCAGACAGAACACCATGACACCATCAGCCCTTGATGCCATCGATTGCCTGTCATTCATCGACAAACTTGACGCCGAGCCAACCATCGATGAACTCAGCAAGGCCATTGATAGCTTGGCCGCTGGCAAGGCACCCGGCAATGACGGCATACCCCCCGACCTGATCAAGCACTGCAAGACCGCCCTGCTGCTGCCATTGCATGACGTCCTCTGCCAGTGCTGGAAGGAAGGTGCCGTACCACAGGATATGAGGGACGCCAAGATCATCACCCTCTACAAAAACAAGAAGAGAGAAGCGACTGCAACAACTACAGGGGCATCTCCCTCCTCAGCATTGTTGGCAAAGTCTACGCACGAGTTGTTCTCGTTCGTCTACAGAAGCTTGCCGAACGTGTCTACCCCGAGTCTCAATGTGGCTTCCGTGCTGAGCGATCGATGGTAGACATGATATTCTCCATCCGCCAACTCCAGGAGAAATGCAGAGAACAGAACATGCCCCTGTACGTCGCCTTCATCGACCACACCAAAGCGTTCGATCTGGGCAGCAGAGAGGGCCTTTTCAAGATCCTGCCAAAGATAGGATGCCCACCAAAGTTGCAAAGCCTCATCGAATCGTTTCACACCAACATGCAGGGGATAGTGCAGCACGACGGCAACGTCTCAGAGCCATTCAGCATACGCAGCAGAGTGAAGCAGGGCTGTGTACTTGCGCCAACCCTCTTTGGGATTTTCTTTGCTATGCTCCTGAGGCATGCCTTCAGCACAGCAACAGAGGGAATCTACCTGCACACAAGATCTGATGGCAGGCTTTTCAACCTCGCCCGCCTGAAAGCCAGAACCAAAGTACGTGAGGCTCTAATCAGAGACATGTTGTTCGCAGATGACGTTGCAGTCGCGACCCACACACAGCAGGAGCTTCAGACCCTGATGGACCACTTCTCCCAGGCATGCAAGGACTTCGGGCTTACCATCAGCCTGAAGAAGACTAACGTCTTGGCGCAAGGCACGGAAGCACCACCAACCATCACCATCGACGACTACGAGCTGCAGGTCGTGAATCAGTTTACGTACCTGGGGTCCACGGTCAGCAGCAACCTCTCCCTTGATACAGAGATCGACAAGAGGATTGGAAAATCAGCCTCCACACTCGTTCGCCTCACCACACGGGTGTGGGAGAATCCCAAACTCTCTGTCAAGACGAAGATGGAAGTGTACAATGCCTGCGTCATCAGCACACTGCTCTATGGGAGTGAGACGTGGACAACGTATGCCCGGCAGGAAAAGAGACTGAACTCCTTCCACTTGCGCTGCATTCGCCGCATCCTGGACATATCCTGGCAGGACAAAGTGCCCAACACAGAAGTTCTGTCCCGCGCCGGCCTTCCCTCCATGTTCACTCTACTCAGGCAGCACAGGCTCCGCTGGTTAGGCCACGTTCACCGTATGGAGGATGGCAGAATCCCCAAAGACGTCCTCTACGGAGAACTGGCGACTGGCAGGAGAGACGTTGGCCGCCTACAGCTGCGCTTTAGAGACATCTGCAAGAGAGACATGAAGGCCCTGGAGATCAACACAGAGCGCTGGGAGGACCTTGCAACGGACCGCTCCAAATGGAGAGGCACCCTGACCAGACAGCTCAAGGCGGGTGAAGAGAGAATGACTGCTGCAGCAGATGAAAAAAGGACCCGCAGGAAGAACCGCCACAGCTCCAGCAGCACGGAGACCACCCACAAGTGCGACCTGTGTGACGGGGACTGCCATTCGCGCATCGGCCTGTTCAGCCACAGGCGGTGCTGTTCCAGCAGAGTAGACGGTTAGGATTCTCTTCCATGGTCATCATAGACCGACGGAGGCCGACGAAATGTCACACATCTGAGAAAAGCTGGGAATAGATCAGTTTAATAAAGTTACACATTTTGAAAATTAAAGAGAATAAAGGAGTAAATAGTTGTTTAAATGGACTGATGAGACTTTGAAACAAATCTTTAAAAGCATATTTAAAGAGTCACAAACTGATGATTGAAAAAGTGGAAAATAAAGCAGAAAAGTCACACATGTTTACAAAGAAGCCAAATTCATTTCAAAAAACTAGCAGTGAAAGTCTGATAGTCCAAGGAGGGGTTTGATGATTTCAGCTAGGGCTTTTGATAAGTTGTATGTGACTGATCCAATGCTGTCTATTATTGGCCGCAGTGGGATATCCTTTTTATGTATTTTCGGTGTTCCATAAATCCGAGGGGTGATGCTGGCTGTGGGGATCAGGTGATCATATGCGTCCTTTGTGATTTTATTGCTTTCTAATAGAGGTTTTAGAAGGGCTTTGAGCATTTTTTTCTTTTCTTCTGTCGGGTTTGTTTTAATGATGATTTGTTTTAATGATGATTTTACAGTGAAAGTCTATCAGACTTTCACTGTAAAAATTCAAAAGAGCTGGCACAAGAACTCAAAGACATAAAAATAGAATCAGACGAGATCCTCATCTCACATGACGTCATCTCTTTATTCACAAAGACTCCTATTGACGTCACACTACATATAGTGCAAGAACGCCTCAACAAGGACAGTACCCTAAAAAGACGCACCAACCTCACAGTCCATGACATATCCAAATTACTACAGTTTGTTGCAAAATCCACTTATTTTCAATTCAGAGGAAAAATCTACAAACAAAAAGAAGGATTTGCAATGGGAGACCCACTATCAGCCATCATGAGCAGTTTTTTTTTTATGGAGGATCTGGAAAATAAAGCCATCAACACAGCACCCACAATATGCAAACCCACCCTTTGGAAGAGATACGTAGATGACATTCTGGAAAAAATAAGGAAAGGACATACACAAGAACTCACTGACCATCTGAACAGTACAGACAGT
Source organism: Pholidichthys leucotaenia (assembly GCA_020510985.1). Taxonomy (NCBI): domain Eukaryota; kingdom Metazoa; phylum Chordata; class Actinopteri; order Cichliformes; family Pholidichthyidae; genus Pholidichthys; species Pholidichthys leucotaenia. The sequence continues at coordinate 173,682,730 of CM035850.1, forward strand.
ACGGGGAACATAAAATTCACACACGAAGAGGAGGAAAATGGCACCATAGCCTTTCTGGACATGAAAATCCACCACAACGAGGATGGCAGCATAAAAATCACAGTCTACAGGAAACCAACCCACACAGATCAATACCTACTTTGGACATCGGAACACCCCACAGCACACAAGCTATCAGTCGTCAGGACATTATATGAACGAGCCACCATCATCACGGAACAAGAAGACAGACAGGAAGAGGAAAACCACATAAAACATGCACTTATACGCTGCCAATATCCAGTATGGGCCATAAACAAAGGGAAACAGCAAGTCAAAAACAAAGAAAATAAACAGGACACAAGACACAGAACAAAAGCTGAAATCAAAAACAAGGAAACCATAACTATACCATACATACGAGGGATCACGGAACCAATTCAAAGGATCATGAAAAAATACAAAACACAGCAGTCAAACCACACAAAAAATTAAGACAGTTATTAGTACACCCCAAGGACAGAATAGAACAAGACAATAAATGCAATGTATTATATGAAATATCATGCAGATCATGTAACAAAACCTACATTGGAGAAACCGGAAGATTATTCACCACAAGAAAAAAAGAACACCAAAAGGAATGTGAGAAGGAAACGCAAGGACGACTCACAAGATCACAAAAAGAAAAAGCAGAACAAGAAACATTAAAATCAGCTATATCGGACCACTGCAAAAGAAATAATCACATCATGGACTGGGACAACACAAAAATTATTGGATCGGAGAGCAACAGACACAAACGTTGGATCAAGGAGGCAATAGAGATCAGAAAGCGGGGAAAAGACACCATGAACCGAGATGAGGGGGCCTTTATGCTTTCTCACACCTGGGACCACATTCTCCAGAGACCATCTGACGGCGGGAGGCGGGGCCGGCTCGGCGGATCTGACAGATCTGCTGAGCTGGCCCCGCCTACGAAAATCAGCTGATAAATGTCACCTGGCAGCAATCAGCTGACTCTTCTGATGAAGGCTGCAGTGCAGTTGAAACATGTAAAGAAGGTAAAGACATCTTTCTATTTTACTTTTGTCTTTCAAAGGAAAAAAAAAAAAAAAAAAAAAAAAAAAAGGATAAAGAGTCCAAACATGCACAAAGACATGCAGCCTATCACTGGACTCCATCTAGAAACCTCCAAAAACCACATTTACACCACTCAAGCTTGCTTTAGAATGACCTTTGACCTCCAACCAGCATTCTTCTGCCTTCCTGTGGTTGCATGAAGGAGTCACACATCAGCAACTAGTTACATTTCCTCCACTACATTTTCATCACATCCACATGGAGCCACTGGATGTGCTCAAAGGGCCACATGTTGGAGAGCCGTGTTCTCCAGCACAGCTCAGGAACCTGAACTCCACACAGAGCCAGACTGAGGGGTTCTGGTCCAAAACAAACCTGCATGGAGCCAGAAAAATCTCAAGCTCAAAACTAAAGTCAAACAGCACAAAACTGCCTTCCTTTTAGCACCAAAATCAAACTTTGACCAGGAAATTGCAGATTTTTGCAGCTTTGGGGAATTTTTGGTTGCCAGTTTGTGGGCAGCTTTTCCTCATTAAATTGGAACTTTTCTCCAAAATATCTGAGATTGTTGCAGACATTTTCTCAATTTTGATTCAATTTGTCACATTTTCCTTTCCACAATTGTTTCCTTTTACAGCTAAATTTGCAGACATTTTCACATCAATTTCTGACATTTTTTTCATGTAAAACTCAAAAGTTTTTCCAGGAAATTTTTGAATAGTTTCTTTCATATTTGTGAGGCTGGTTTTTATTTGGTCTACAATAATTTTTTTTTTACAAAAATGTTTGATAGTTTTGGCAAAAATGTTGATTTTGGAAAATATTTTTCTGTTGTAATTTTTTAACCTTTTCATGTAAAAAAGGCTGCAGATGGGGGGGCGCTCGTGCACAGTAATGGAGTAGACGTGTTTCTATGAGGCTCCGTCGCAGACTTCTAAATTTTGTTTATTTTCGCTACACCTACTTACCAACTTTTTGCCTACTTATCGTCAGAGCTGTTTCTACCTAACCTCCAATCCTGCCACCCAAGAGAGACGAGGTAAAACCATCAAATTCAGCCTCGGCTAGCGCTAGCAACGAAGCTATATTAGCTGCAGTTAATAAATATGGCGCTGAGCTAGCTAAAGTTTCAGCGCAGATGGAAGAGTTGAAAAAGTCCGTGGAGGGTCGCCTAAGCACAGTGGAGACGCATTTGGGCACATTACAGAATGAACACAATCAGACTGAACAACGCTTGGATAGTATGGATGTGGCACTCACCGACGCAGACGTTCGCATCACGGCACTGGAAGCTAGCTACCGTGAGTTGCAGGTGGAAAATGGTCGGCTTAAGGCTAAGCTAAATGACTTGGAGGGGCGCTCGCGTAGGTTAAACATCAGGATCGTGGGGATCAAAGAAAAAGAAGAGAAGGGCAATCCCACGGAGTTTGTGACACGACTGCTACCGGAGCTGCTTGGCCCGAATAACCTGACCAAGCCCATCAAAATTGACCGTGCCCACTGCAGCCTCAAACCTAAGCCTCCGGACAACGAGTGCCCACGGATGATCATTGCCAAAGTCCACAATGACCGCGACTTGGCCAATATTTTTAAACTCAGCAGACAACAGGGTCCACTCCGTTATCAAGGCAACAAAGTGTACATCTTCCCGGACTACACGGCGGAGGTCGCATCACAGCATCAAGCCTTTAACAATGTCAAGAAGAAGCTGACTGATGCCGGCGCCAAGTGTTCTCTACGGTTTCCAGCCAAACTCCAGGTCGTCCACAACAGAGAAATTAAAGTGTTTAACACTCCGGCGGATGCGGAGAGGTTTGCCAACTCCCTGACTGACAGTGTATAACTGGTGAAGTGCACATTGTTTAAATTATACAGCTGTTGACGCCACTCTAATACTGCACTTTATTCTGCCTCATCCTTTTTTGATGGCATACTCTAAGTTAATTATATTGTTTCTGTGTGTAGCTTTTTTTTAGTTAATTGATTTACATTAGAAGACTGCGCGGTTCCATTGGTGGTTTGCTGAAATGCAAAATTGTGTCCGTTACCCAGCAGTCTCCCAAGTATTAGTGGGTTTTGCCGCTTTGTTCCTGTTTTTTGCGGCGCTAAGGGAATGGGTTTTTATAATATGTTTTTCTTTTTTAATTTGTTCTTTGTTTGGTTTGTTTTGCCTGCCAGTGTAGCCATTTACTGCCTAAGCCCATATATTTTTTTAAATTTAATTTTTGAATGCAAGCTGGTTCTTCTGGATCAGGTGTGAGTCATCTCACGTTCACATCATGGAACTGTAGGGGTTTGGGGAAAGCTCTCAAAAGAGTAAAAGTATTTTCACATCTGAAATCATTGTCCTCTGATATAATCTTCTTACAGGAAACCCATATTCACCCCACAGAACAGAGACGGTTGAGAGCCTTATGGATATCCCAGGTCTATCAATCTACCTTTTCCTCAAAGGCCAGAGGAGTGGCCATCTTAGTGCGCAGAACTATACCTTTTGTATTCAAGTCTATGGTGACCGATCCAGGTGGGAGATTTGTGCTTGTAACAGGTACCATAAACTCTATGCCATTGGCCCTTTTAAATGTATATGCTCCAAATTTTGACAGTCCGGATTTCTTCTGTAAAATCTTTCGTCTTGTTGCGGAACAAAATAACTGTAACATTATTATTAGGAGGTGATTTTAATTGTTTCCTAGACCCTCATCTTGATAGATCTTCCATTACAACTGCTCCCATGTTAAAATCTGTGCCAGTCCTAAATAATCTTATTAAATCGCTAAATTTAGTGGATATTTGGAGGCATCAACATCCCTTGGACAGACAGTACTCCTTTTTCTCCCAGGTACATGGCAGCTTTACTAGGATTGATTATTTTCTCGTTGATTCCAATTTAATTACCAACGTTGTCAGTTCAGATTATAACAATATTTTAATTTCTGATCATGCCCCTGTGTCTGTTAAAATAAACTTCAACATGCTTGTACACTCATATAATTGGAAATACAATCCGGCATTAAATTCAGATAAAGCTTTTTGTGAAAGCATCTCAAACAAAATTACAGATTTCTTACACTTTAATGATAATGGTGAGGTATCTGATTCCACACTGTGGGAAACATTTAAATCTGTTATTAGGGGTGATATTATCTCGTACCAGTCTTATAATAAAAAGGTTAAACGGAAGCGTATGTCTGAAATACAGGCCCAACTCCCTTTGTTGGAGGAATCATTTCGTATCTCAAAATCAGATGAAATACTAAAGAATATTGTATCTGCAAGACTTGAATACAGCCGCATTCTTGGTGAGCATGTTTGTAATTATATACGAAAGCTTAAACAAAAGCAATTTGAGCTTGGTGATAAAGCACACAGTGTACTTGCTAGGCAGTTGAGAGGTGTTCAAGCTGAACGGGCAATTTATAAAATTGTATCTAATGGAGAACTAATAACTGACCCTTTACAGATAAATAACACTTTTTATGAATATTACAAAAACTTATATACCTCTAAATCATCGTCATCAAAGGAAGACATATGGGGGTTCTTAAATAGATTGGATATGCCCACATTGAGTGAAAATGCCAAACAACAGTTGGATGCTGACTTCACATTAGAGGAGATCAAAGCTGCCATCCGTTCATTTCCAAATGGTAAGGCTTGTGGCCCTGACGGATTTGGCATTGAATTTTATAAAATTCACATTGATAAACTTGCTCCATTGTTGCTTCGTATGATAAACTCTTCCGTGAAGGAAGAATCATTCCCAGAGACATTATACGATGCGAACATTTGTCTACTGTTGAAGAAGGGTAAAGATGAAACAAATCTAGCTTCTTATCGCCCTCTCAGCCTTTTAAATAGTGACCAGAAAATTGTTGCAAAAGTTTTGGCAAACCACTTGAACGAACACATTGGTTCCTTAATTCATAGTGACCAAACCGGGTTTATCCCCGAAAGGTTTGCATTTTCGAATACTCGTAGACTTCTGAACGTCATGTATTCTAACAACCCACCATATTCTGCTGTTGTCTCCTTGGATGCACAACAGGCCTTCGATCAAATTGAGTGGGAGTATATGTTTATTACTCTTAAAAGATTTGGCTTTGGTGACAGATTTATAGCTATCGCAAAAATGCTCTATGCACGTCCTAGATCATATGTACTTACTAACAACAATAAATCTGCCCCATTTTTATTATATCGCGGGACCAGGCAGGGCTGTTGCCTATCGCCAATGTTTTTTGCTCTGGCGCTTGAACCACTTGCTATTGCCATCAGGAGGAGCCTGAAATAGTAGGGTTTAGATATAGCGCATCTGAATGCACTATTGGCTTGTATGCTGATGATGTCATTTTGACACTGTCTGACATTAGACAGTCTCTTCCACCTCTTCTCAAGATCATTAGGGAATTTGGTCAGTTCTCTGGTTTTACCGTTAACTGGGAGAAAAGTGTTCTCATGCCTCTTTCAGATGGTCTAGATAAAACATTTCTCAACACATTACCTTTTAAAATATCAAATGAGCACTTTGAATATTTAGGAATCACCAGTCCTAGGAATCCCAAACTTATTTTCAAATTAAATAAGATTAGGGGCATGATTGAGAAATGGAAATTACTACCAATTTCTCTAATTGGACGAGTAAATATTGTCAAAATGATTGTACTTCCTAAATTTATATATTTATTTCAGAATCTGCCAATTTTTCTTACAGCATCTTTTTTTAAATTAGTTGATTCCATTATCATCTCCTTTATTTGGGCTGGCAAAAACCCCCGGGTGTCTAAATTACATCTCCAAAAATCCTCGGTCGAGGGTGGTCTTGGGCTGCCTATTATGAGACATTATTATTGGGCCTGCAACGCTAGGGCCTTGGTCTTCTGGTCCCAAGATAATCATTATGCGGATCAAATACCGTGTTGGCCTGCACTTGAATCTCATAACTGTCAATCCCTCATTGGTACATCTTTATCTGCTTTATTATTTAGCAAGGTCGACGTCCCTCTGAATGTGTTCAGACATGACTTTGTGCTGCATAACTCCTTCAGAATTCTGAAACAAATTAAGAAGATATTGCATCTTCCTGACCTTTCTATATATGCACCTATATGCCAAAACCCTGCCTTCAAACCAGCTTTATCAGATCCTGTGTTCAGGCAATGGTCAAATAAAGGTATTCTTTCAATAAAGGACCTGTATATCAACAAAGACTTTGCATCTTTTACACAATTACAAATGAAGTTCAATCTCCCACCTGGTCATTTTTTCAGGTACCTGCAGATTAGACATTTTGTACAACAGTCTTTAACCCATTTTGTCAAACTTCCTGTACAACATGATTTCTATGAGGTTTTGAGAAAACACCCAACCTCCAAGCATTTAGTTTCAGAATTCGTTAATCTTTTCTCTTGGCCAACATCTTCGACCCATGTCAAGGAGGCATGGACGAGGGATGCAGGTATAGAGATCTCAAATGATCTATGGGAAAGAGCCTTAGTTGGTATTCATTCACGTTCAGTAAATGCTAGACTTCAGCTAATACAATTTAAAGTAATACACCGATTACATTACTCTAAGACTCGCCTTAATAGACTTTTCCCGACCATTTCACCACTATGTGACAAGTGTAAAATAAGTGATGGTACTTTATGTCATTTATTTTTCTCCTGCCCCTCGCTTAAAAATTTTTGGTCTCAGATTTTTAATTTGTACAGTGTCATATATAAAAAAGTCATAATACCTGATGTCTTAACAGTAATACTTGGTTGTTCAGATCAAACTTTGCTCTGCTCACAGTCACTTCAGCATGCTATCAGGTTTGGCATGATTGTTGCGAAGAGGGTCATCCTGAAAGAATGGAAGGCCAATACGCCGCCCAGTTATATTAACTGGCTCAACGATTTGGCATCCTGCTTGTACCTTGAAGAGATTCGATATCATTTGTCTAATACTCAAGATATGTTTACTAAAATTTGGGGACCACTTATGGATCACATTAAGAAAAAGAAGACTCAGCCTGTAACATGAAAGGATTGTATTATGAAACTTGCTTAGCATGGACTGCTTACACTTTTGTAGTTATATGGGCTTTGTGTAACAATCACTTATTTCTTTGTGTATTTTCTTGAGCACTGGCAGTGTTTGTTGTTCTGTCTTATTTTTGAAAAACTGAATAAAATGTATATTTAAAAAAAAGGCTGCAGATTTCACACATTTGTGACTTTTTAAAATAAAACTTCAACTTTCTTTGTCATCAGAAATTTTGTCACTTTTCTTTCTAATTTTTGGTTGTTTGATGCTAATTTATGTTGAATATTTTGACAGAAATTTTCTGTTTTCCTCATAAATTTGACATATTTCTCTCTATAATTTTATGTTTCGTGGGTAAAATTGCAGCGTTTCTCACAATAATTTGTTGTGCTTTTTAAAAAACCATCTTTACTGTCACTCAATCCATACACAGTAGAATGAAATTGTGTTTCTTTTATCTACAGTGTTAATCACACACACACCCATATAGAATCAGAGGGGTCACTGCCATGCAAGATGCCACCACAGATTTCCCTCCTCCATTCCATTATTGCTGAGCACCAAGCTGCACGGCAGGAAGTTCTGCTTTTATATGGTCTTCAGCATGACCCGGCCGGGATTTGAACCCCTGCCTCCCGGGTGTGGGGGCAGATGCTCTACCAACTGAGCCACCATTCTGGTAATAGTTTTTTTTTTAATATAAAACTGGAACTTTATCCAGTAAATTTGGTAATTTTATTTTAAATAGGTGACTTTTAAATGCAAATTTACCTAACTTGCATGTTTTTTTTGCATGTGGGAGGAAACCGCAGAAATCCCGAAGTAAACCTACACTGGGGATTCTAAATTGTCCTTCGGTATGAATGTGAGAGTGAATGGTTGTCTGTCTCTCTGTGTTGGCCCTGCGATGGACTGGCGATCTGTCCAGGGTGTACCCTGCCTCTCACCCAAAGATGCTGGGATAGACTCCAGCCCCCCTGCAACCCGAAAAGGATTAAGTAGAAGAAGATGAATGAATGAATGAATGAATGACTTTTAAATGTAAGTTTATGAGTAGAAATCAATAAATTTACAAATAAATGTCACAAACTGACAAGAAAGTGACTTTTTGAAAGAAAATGTGATAAGAGACAAAACTGAAGTGAAAGAAAAAGCTGATATTTTACAAGGAAAAACATTTGGTCAAAAGACTGAATTTAAGTTTTGCATGAAAAAGTCTCAAATTTCAGCTGAAAGTGACCAACTTGTGATCAGACATTGATGCTGATGCAGTCCACTGAGGGAGAAGGACAAGAACAGAATCTTCTGATCTTCACTCTGGATTATATTGAAGATTTAAAGCCCCAAAACTGCTGTTGTGGACAGGCCTGCAGGTTGAAGACCTTTAATCAGTCACATCCAACCTAGGGTCCATGGAGCACATCTGGTCCACCACAGGGTGCTGACTGACCTCCTGACCTTTCCTTGATCAGAGAGAGGGGACTGCGGCGGCATGAAATAAGGCAGCGATGCTGTGGTTTTAAGGAAGTTTATTATATCATACCGCCATCACGGGATCCCCTCTCCAGCCCAAGTGTGTGCAGGCTGGATGGGGATCCTCTGGCTCTCAGAGAAGAAGACACAGAGTGCGTGTCTGCAGCAGAGGTTGAAGTGTGAGTGAGAGAGCGTGTTACAGAACCTGTGCAGTATTTATACCCAACTCAAACAATACATCAATGCAGATTCACAGCAGTTGGTCTGATCAAAGGGACTGCAGAACAGGCATGAGATATTTGCATTTGTGAGACATACATCACAATAGGCAGATTTGCTAGACTTTGCTCCAGCTGCAGAACAAAAGAGGTTAAAAGGCACATCTACATATTGATCTGAGTCTCTAGGTCACAGTAAAGACAGGACGCATGAACACAATGCATGAAAGGTGACATTATTAGGGGTGGGTTCAAAAGATCAATATATCGATATGGATCGATACACGTTTGACTGAGCCGATATCGATCCACAAAATCCGCGGATCAATCTTTTAATATTAATATGTTTTAATATAATATTTTTATGTTTGTGAACGTCTGCTGAGTATAATTGGGTCGAAACCGGGTCAGTCAGCCAGGAACAACGGCCGAGAACCATAAACAACTGACGCGCTAACGGAGCTAGCAAGCTAACCGATATGCTAGTTCTTCTTCTGTGGTGTTAAAACGGTTCTCATCCGGCAAGAGTTTCCTGCCGCGCGTGCTCTTTTGTGTTTACACCAGCGGAGATAATAACGTGCGTCTCTTAATTTAGCAACAAAAGTCACCGTAAAGACTGTCCTCAACAGCTTCTGAATATTTTTCATAAATAAAACTTCTGTGTTCCCTGCGGCGCGTGCACACGTCTTTTGTGTTTACATGACGCGGAGTTAACGTGCGTCTCTTAATTTAGCAGCAAAAGTCACCGTCTGTCCGTCTGACTGTCCTCAACAGCTTCTTAATATTTTTCATAAAGCGGGGATAAACGGACTTTTACTCCATGCAGCGCTGTGTTGGAACATCAAGTTGACAACTGATAAACGGAAAATGCGCGGAGACTGAAACCCGTGAAGCAGAGGGAGACGGAGCTGCCGAGACTGTAAGTATAATATTTGTTTGTTTTAACGTTTGTGTCGTCAATTAATAATTTATCCGGCATGATGATGGTTTCTTTTACAAACTATGGACACAGAGAGAACTGTTGGTTAAGCGCTGTGAATAAATGCAGAATTAAGGTATATTTTATGAGATTATGGACTTCTGCCACTTAAGCGATGTGAAGAGAATAAATCACAATAAAATTAATAAAGGCTGCAGTACAACAAGCTATTTTTACTCAGTAGAACTAAAGTGAAATGAACAAACCTTCTCAGGAAATTAACTGAAACCCTTTTCCAACATTGAAAGTTAATTTGTAGTTAAAATATATATAAAAAAACCCCTAAATTATTAAACCCTACTGTGGTGTGGCGATCTAAAAATGTGAATGTTAATTTTACAGTGAAATCTATTCTTTTTATCTGCCTTCAGATGTGTGAAGACTGGAAGCTCCATCCTCACTGAGACCTTCTGAAGGTCAGAGGTCGTCAGTGGAGGAGCATCCCTGCTTCATGTGGATTTCAGCACAGAAGAAGACCTTCAAATTCAAGATTCAAGGAGGTGCTGCCATCATTTTCTCCACACTAACATGCATTCAATGCAATTTAGTTGTTGTAATGACAAATTCTTTTATTTCTTTTTTTAAAGTTCTCAGCAAGAACACAATATTGGTCTTTTTTTTTTTTTTACAATTTTACTGAGCATTTAATTCTAAATAAATCACTGTTTAACAAGAAATTTTTGGCAATCCTGTACTTTTCTTGTGGTGTTATATAGAATAGCATCACTGTAAACTATGGAAAAAGCAGCTGCTTTAAAATTTGTACTTCCTCACACAACTTTGAGTGCAAAAAAACTCTAAAAGTGCCATAACTTTTTGGAAAAGCTCCCACAAGTCCAGGCTTTTTGGGCCACAACAATCACAAAAACAGCTGACAAAATCCTGGAGGGACTGAAATACAATGAGATTATGAATGCATGGTTCATGCATTGAATAAATGATAAGTTAAATAATAAAAAGTGCATTATTGTAACTGATTTTGGGTCAGTTCTATATGTGATAATTTATGTATTAACAAAGTTAGAAGATTCTTGGTACAATTTGTAGCATTAGGTCTCGAAGATTTTTGTTTCATGGGAAGTAAAATGGCTATTAAAATGGTAATTCCCCAGATCGAATCGGGATTGAGTCGGAATCGAATCGAATCGATTCAGAATCTCAAGAATCGGAATCGAATCGATTCTGGAAATTAGGGATCGTTCCCAGCCCTAAACATTATCACAGTAGTGTAGCGGAAAAAACCAGGAGTAGCGAGCTGTCTGTCCTTAGTCTGTTTGTGGGGGTTTTCCCAAACCGCCACAGGGACCCCTATTAACTGGCAACCATTCTGACTCCCAGTTCTCACTTCAGGACACAACCATTTACAATCCACAACTAACTCTCTTTAACAGCTCACAAACCAAATGTGCTCCACGGGCCACAGCTTGAACCTCACTGCTTAAAGCTTGTAAATGTGTAGGGCTGTCCTCAGACCAGTGTTGGCACTCTTCATTCAGCAGCAGTCCAGAGTGAAGATCAGAAGATTCTGGATTCTCTTTCTTCTCCTCAGTGGACTGCATCAGCATCAATGTCTTCTCCAGCTTCTTCTTTAACGCTGACCCACTTGGATTCCCCCAAAGAGGTTGCAGCTGACAGCAATCTTCATCTGGGACCGAGTGGCTGCAGCTCACTCCGCCGGCCACCCCACACAAATCATGAAGCACGTGATGGCAGCGGTCAGACTGGTAATTCAAATCAATTCAATTCAACTTTATTTATATAGCGCCATTTCACAACAACAGTCATCTCATAGCACTATCAACTGTAGGGGGAACCCCCACAGTTGCAGAAAGACCCCAGCAATCAGGCGATCCCCTGTGAGCAAGCACTTGGCGACGGTGGAGAGGAAAAACTCCCTTTTAACAGGAAGAAACCTCCAGCAGAACCAGGCTCAGGGAGGGGCAGTCATCTGCTGCGACTGGCTGGGGGGTGAGGGGATAGAGAAGAAGAAAAGAACAGACATGTGGAGAGCAAACAGCACGATGGGGACTCAATCTATGGGAGAGAACAAACAAATGTTAATGACCAGCAAAAAAAAAAAATATTTCATAGAGAGTGAGGAAAGGAGTGAGGCCCAGTGCATTACTGGAGGTCCCCCGGCTGACTAAACCTATTAGCAGCATAACTAAGGGAGGGTTCAGAAACACATGATCCCTCCCTAATTGTAGGCTATATCAAAAAGGTAGGTTTTAGCCCTATTCTTAAAAACAGAGATCGAGTCTGACTCCCGAATCCAGATTGGCAGCTGATTCCACAGGAGAGGAGCTTGATAACTGAAGGCTCTGCCTCCCATTGTACTTTTGGAGATTCTAGGTATTACAAGTAATCCTGCATTTTGGGAGCGTAGTGCTCTGTTAGGATAATACGGTAGTATCAGATCTTTTAAATAAAAAGGAGCCTGATTGTTTAGAGCTTTGTAAGTAAGAAGAAGGATTTTAAACTTAATTCTAAACTCTATGGGAAGCCAATGAAGGGAGGCCAGAACCGGAGAGATATGATCTCTCTTTCTAGTACCTGTTAAAACTCTTGCTGCAGCATTTTGGATCAGCTGAAGACTTTTTAAAGATGTTTTAGGACAGCCTGATAATAAAGAATTACAATAATCTAATCTCGAGCTAACAAAAGCATGGATCAGTTTCTCAGCATCACTCTGAGACAAGATGCTCCTAATCTTGGCAATATTACGCAAATGATAGAAGGCAGTCTTAGAAACAAATTTAATATGTGAATTGAAGGACAAATCCTGATCAAAAATAACTCCAAAGTTCCTCACAGAGCTATTAAGAGAAAGAGTAACTGCATCCAAACTGAAAGTTTGATTTGGAAAGGAATTTCTAAGGTTTTTTGGACCAACAAGAATGACTTCAGTCTTATCTGAATTTAATAGCAGGAAATTACAAGTCATCCAAGCTTTGATTTCCTTAAGACAGGCTTCTAACTTGGCTAATTGATTACTATCATCTGGCTTCATTGACAGGTATAATTGTGTGTCATCTGCATAACAATGAAAATGTATACAGTGCTTTCTAATAATGTTACCTAACGGAAGCATATATAAACTAAAAAGAGTAGGGCCTAGCACAGATCCCTGTGGAACTCCATGACTAAGCAGAAAGGTAGAAAGGAATCCCAAGCTGAGTGATTATCCAGAATACGCTGACCTGCTCGCCTCCGTTTCCGCACAGGAACGGCGCTTTCCGAATCTCACCTTCGCCTCACCATCAGCCTGTGAACGTCGTCGCCACTCTCCCAACAAGCCTCAGCGAGAACCCCGTCTGGATCCAGTTCCGGGTCATCGGAAAGACTCCCCCTCCTCTCAGACAGCTGTCACTCCTACGTCTCACCAGGAGGGAATCCCCACAGCCTCTCTCCCCGGGTCACCTCGTTCTGCTGTTCTGTCAGCTCCTTGGGCCTGGATCGCCTCAACTGTCCTCCCCTCCTCCTCGACGTTTTCCTCGGCAGCTGTGAGTGTATTGAGTCCTGCTCTGGCAAAGCCCTTTATTAGACCATCGCGAGCGGCTCCTCCTCGTCCTCCCAGGGGGCCTTCTGTCACCATCCAACGAGGAAAGGAAGGAACAACGTCCACTACAGCAGGCACCATCCATCCTCCGGGAGACAGGCAAGTGCAAGTTCATGTATCTCCCCGTAGTTGTGATTTGACTTGTCTGACTCCTGGGGGTGGAGTTTTGGGGTTCGCAGTCCCCCGAGCTCCCACCACCTGCTGTAGCTTCTGTCATTAAGCCTGCTGCCTCTGTGTCTTCCTTCGCTGAGCGGTCCACGATGCCAGGCCTACGTCACTGGAAGAAGAGGGGGCCTGCGGCTCTGAAGAGCCTGGTTCCAGCCCCGCAGCCACATCATGGGCAGAGGAGGAGAGCGGACTGCAGCGTGGAGCCTGCGCTGACGACGAAGCGTCCCCGGGTCTCCACAGATGAGCGGTCCGATCCAGCGGGTCGAGGGTCCCCTGCCACCACGCCGTGCGGGTTGTTGGTGTGGACGTCAGTGCCGGAGGGTCCTCAGGCTGCAGAGACCATCACGCCGGCTGCGGAGCCCGCCGTAGCCGAGTGGGAGTCAGACGACGACCTTCTTCGTCCTGAGCCTGGGTCATCGAAGTCCTGGACGGCGACAGAACTCGAGCGCAGGCAAGTGCTTTACTTTGTTTTCCTTCTTTCTATTGTGGAGCATTTTTGCCTGTCTCTCGGGGAGGTGAGCCAGGGGCAGCCGTCCGCTGCACCCGAGCTCGTCTCGCTAGGCTCTGTCGCTACCGGTGATTCTGATCCCGGTTCTTTTCCTCTTCCTGAGCCTTCTCCCAGGGTCAGCGGTGTGGAGCCAATCCCAGTCGCTGTGCTGGAGGTTCCGGGTTCGGAGTTGGAGGTCGTCACTGGTGCTGCGCCGGCCCAGTCAGGGTCCATCGTGGGTGCAGCACCGGTATGGTTCAAGGTCGGTGAAGGAGCTGCAGACCCTCTGCCACCTGACATTGTACTGGCTCATCGTCATCGTCATCCCCCTCCTCCTCATCGTCACCATCCCAGCTCATCGCCACTGGGGGCCGGCCGTTGGGGTTCTCTACGTTCACCCCGGCTCTCCCACGTCTTTCCCCTCGCCAGGGAGGCCATCGCCAATTGTTTCCCCATGGTTCTGGTGGCTGAGGGATGCGGGTCGGCCACCTGAGGAACATTTTCGCCGGTTTGACGCCCTGGATCGGCCACCCGACGTACTGTGCTTTCTACTGGGCGACCTGGTCCGGCCGCCGGAGGTTCTGACTTTCCGGGCCTGGGACTGGGGAAGGCCGCCTGAACATTTCCTTTTCCCTTTAATCACCCTTTGGCCATTGGACGCAGGGAGACCGCCGGAACTGCTCCTGTTTTATTGGACTCTGCCTGTCGTCATCCTCATTTGTTGTGTGGTCCCACTGAGGTATAAGGTCATTCTGTGTGGTTGTTCCCATCTGTGTATTTGCCGTTGTTAGCATGTTTTTTTTCTCCTCTCCCCTCTCCTGTCTGAGGGATGAAACGTGCCTAACTCTTGGTGTTTTTGCCTTTTGCCCTGCTCTGTGTGTGTTTGCTGTGCGTTGCGGAGTATTGTGTTTTCTGTTAAACATACTCAGTAATTGCCTCATTTGTACCCTGTTCTAATTATCATTTATGAGTTATGGAGTATTGTGTTTTTCTTTTAACCTTACTCTGTAATTACCACATGTGTTCCCGGTCATCGTTATGGTGCTTTTTTTTCCTCTTTCTTGCTGGTTCTCACACTCCAGGCCTGTTCCCCCATCCGCCCACCCTGGGGGGGGGGGGGGTCTTGGGTGTCATAGGGCACTCCTAGTTTGCCCTTGGGTGGGAGATACTGTCATGGTTTGAGTGCCGATCCCATCCGCGCTCGAGCCATGCACTATCTTCACCCATCTGACGGCTGTGTGCCCCTTTTTGCTCTCCGGGCTTTTATTGTGACAGCGCTCTGAGGGACTTCCGGCTGTCAGAGCTGTCAGCTGAGCCACATTTCATCTCATCACCTGCTCCCTACTTAAGAGGGCGGTTGGGAGCGAAATGTGCGGCAGTCTCGTCAAAAACCTTCCCATGATCAGACGTTATGTGAGCATCCCGCTGTTCAGACGTAGATTATCCCTCGTCATTATTCTTAAGTGTGTCTCATGTTTTTTTTTTTGTTACTTATTTGTACCCGTAGGTAGACTTGGTTTGCAGTCTGGTGACAAGCCACCGGCTGCTGGTTGCTGCGTGCGTGAGCGCCCTAAACCTACATGTTTTTGGTATGCGGGAGGAAACCGGAGAAATCCCGCGCAACACGGGGAGAACATGCAAACTCCACACAGCTCACTGTTGGTCGGGGGCTGGGATCGAACCCACGATCTCATGATCCCCGCGATCCCCCGGCTGAGGGTAAAACTGTGCTGCCACAGTGCTAAACCACTGTGCCACCGTGCAGCCCATATTTCCATTCTCCCCTGTTATTGACTGTATTCATTGTAGTGTGTTTTAGCCCCCCGTGGCTCATTATTTTGTGTCTTTTTCTGTTCCTTTAATAAAACCGTGCAAACTCACTGGTGATTTGCGGAATCTTAAGATGGCTCGCGAGGGACATCCATGACAAAATTCATTTCAAAAAACTAGCAGATGCATCAGACAAAAGTCAATTCAGCTGCTGAGTCTCCGTCTTTCTTCGAATTGATGGACAAATGCAGCTTTAAGACAGAGTCCAAACATGCACAAAGACAAGCAGCCTATCACTGGACTCCATCTAGAAACCTCCAAAAACCACATTTACACCACTCAAGCTTGCTTTAGAATGACCTTTGACCTCCAACCAGCATTCTTCTGCCTTCCTGTGGTTGCATGAAGGAGTCACACATCAGCAACTAGTTACATTTCCTCCACTACATTTTCATCACATCCACATGGAGCCACTGGATGTGCTCAAAGGGCCACATGTTAGAGCCGTGTTCTCCAGCACAGCTCAGGAACCTGAACTCCACACAGAGCCAGACTGAGGGGTTCTGGTCCAAAACAAACCTGCATGGAGGCAGAAAAATCTCAAGCTGCAAACTAAAGTCAAACAGCACAAAACTGCCTTCCTTTTACCACCAAAATCAATCTTTGTCCAGGAAATTGGAGATTTTATTTTAAATAGGTGACTTTTAAATGCAACTTTATGAGTAGAAATCAATAAATTTACAAATAAATGTCACAAACTGATAAGAAAGTTACTTTTTGAAAGAAAATTTGATCAGAGAAAAAACTGAAGTGAAAGAAAAAGCTGATATTTTACAAGGAAAATCATTTGGTCAAAAGATTGAATTTAAGTTTTGCATGAAAAAGTCTCAAATTTCAGCTGAAAGTGACCAACTTGTGATCAGACATTGATGCTGATGCAGTCCACTGAGGGAGAAGGACAAGAACAGAATCTTCTGATCTTCACTCTGGATTATATTGAAGATTTAAAGCCCCAAAACTGCTGTTGTGGACAGGCCTGCAGGTTGAAGACCTTTAATCAGTCACATCCAACCTAGGGTCCATGGAGCACATCTGGTCCACCACAGGGTGCTGACTGACCTCCTGACCTTTCCTTGATCAGAGACAGGGGACCCCTATTAACTGGCAACCATTCTGACTCCCAGTTCTCACTTCAGGACACAACCATTTACAATCCACAACTAACTCTCTTTAACAGCTCACAAACCAAATGTGCTCCACGGGCCATAGCTTGAACCTCACTGCTTAAAGCTTGTAAATGTGTAGGGCTGTCCTCAGACCAGTGTTGGCACTCTTCATTCAGCAGCAATCCAGAGTGAAGATCAGAAAATTCTGGATTCTCTTTCTTCTCCTCAGTGGACTGCATCAGCATCAATGTCTTCTCCAGCTTCTTCTTTAACGCTGACCCACTCTCCTCTCCACACTTAAGATAAGATAAGATAAGCCTTTATTAGTCCCACAACGGGGAAATTCCAGGATTGCAACAGCACAGGGATAGCAACACTCAGAGCAACAATCAGAAGGCAAGAAAAAAAAGCAAGCAAGCAAGAGCAGCTAATATACATATGTACATATTACAGTGATCCCTCGCTACTTCGCGCTTCACCTTTCGCGCCCTCAGTGCATCGTGGATTTTTCAAAAATATTCATCAAAAATTCAAAATTGAGAAATAATGGGCGGGCGCTAGCAGAAGGCAGGGAGACTACATTAGACCATCAGGTATCAACACGGAGAGCCGCACAACTCAAAAAATCCACCTCTCTGTTCGCTGTTCTCGTGTTGGCTCGGCTCGGAAATCTCGCAAGCTGATTGGCCGAGACGTTTCATCCCGCAAGCTGATTGGCCGAGACGTTTCACCCACCTCCTCTCCCTGCCGAGCGCCCATGAAGGGAAGGAAGACCGCATTCATTGCTCTTTATCGCTCGTGTTACGTAGTCTTGCCGCGTGGAACTTTTTGCTGTTCTCTTGTGCCATTTTGTGCGAAATAGTCTTCCCATCGAGCCACTACGCCGCCTCCTGCAGCTTCTCCAGCTCTACCGGAAGCTGCCCTCGATGATCCTGCGCCTCTAGCACCTGACGATGAGGCGTCACCTGAGGAGCAGTAAAGCTCTCATTAACCTGTGAAGTAAATCATCTTCATCTTGAGTTACGTATCTTGTTATTAGAATAAAAGAGTTCTAAAAACATATTTATGTACACTTTATTCACATCTACGTATGTATGTACATGTACACACACACACACACACGCATCATATGAGAGAGAGAGAGTGAGAGAATGAACGTACGTATTATTTATGGATGACGTCATTAGGGGTGACGCTACTTCGCGGTTTTTCACTTTTCGCGGTCGGTTCTGGAACCCATTAACCGCGATAAGTGAGGGATCACTGTACTATAAATATATATATATATATATATATATATATATATATATACACACAGACACACAGTGCAGAGCATTGTAGCTGGATGGAATAAGTATGTAGATATATAAACACCCACAGTACGGAGCAATGTAGCTAGATGGAATAATATGTAGATATATAAACACACAGTGCGGAGCATTGTAGCTAGATGGAATGAATATATAGATATATAAATATAAACATAAACATAAACACACACAGTGCAGAGCATTGTTGCTAGATGGGATGAAACAGCACAACCGTCTACTTAGTTATCCTACATGGTATGATTATGTGCCTATACATATTTTCACCCTCCATAGCGACCGGTATTTTCCTAGTTGTATGCCGGAGGGGACCATTGTGTAAGTCTATTGCATCTTTTGCATTCAAAAAAAAAACTATTAGGTTGTTACGTCTTTTTGCTATCTCTGCGAGCAGCCCTGCTTAGGTTGTACAGTCTGACAGCCGTTGGTAGGAAGGACCTGCGAAACCTCTCGGTTGTGCACCTGGGATGATGTAGTCTGCTGCTAAATGAGCTCCTCACTGCATTCAGTATGTCCTGCATAGGGTGGAACTCGGACTCCAGCAGAGATGACAGTTTAGCCACCGTCCTTCTCTCTCCTATCTCCTCCACTGGATCAAGGCGCTGCCCCAGGACAGAGCTAGCTTTCTTGATCAGTTTGTTCAGTCTCTTCCTATCGGCTGCAGTAATGCCACTGCCCCAGCAGACCACTCCAAAAGTGATGGCTGATGCCACCACCGTGTCATAGAATGTCTTCAGCAGCGCCCCTTGTACACCAAAAGACTTGAGTCTCCTCAGTAGGAACAGCCTGCGCTGTCCCTTCTTGTAGAGTGCGTCAGTATTGTGTGACCAGTCTAGTTTATTGTTCAGATGAACACCCAGGTACTTGTAGGATGTCACCATCTCAATGTCTGTTCCCTGTATATTACTGGTGCTGTGAGGGGTTGTCCTTGCCTGCGGCAGTCCACCACCAGCTCCTTAGTTTTCCTCACGTTGATCTGGAGGCAGTTCCGATGGCACCAGTCCATGAAGTCCTGGATAAGCCCTCTGTACTCAGCTTCATCTCCATTGGAGATGAGGCCAACGATCGCAGAGTCATCAGAGAACTTCTGTAGATGGCAGTGTGTTGTGTTGTGTGAGAAGTCCGCAGTATAAAGAGTGAACAGGAAGGGAGCCAACACCATTCCCTGGGGGGCCCCCGTGCTACCGATGATCGTGTCGGACACACAGTCCCGGGTTCTCACAAACTGAGGCCGATTCGTGAGGTAGTCCAGGATCCATGATGACAGGTGCTGGTCCACCCCTGCGCGCAGCAGCTTGTCCTTCAGGATCATCGGTTGGATGGTGTTGAAAGCACTGGAGAAGTCAAAGAACATGATCCTCACCACATTTCCGGGCTTCTCCAGGTGGGACAGAGAACGGTGAAGGAGAAAGATCACCGCATCCTCCACCCCAATGCCATGCTGGTAGGCGAACTGGAGTGGATCCATCGCTGGTTCCACTAGGGGGCGGAGGTGAGCAAGGAGCAGTCTCTCCAGGGTCTTCATCAAGTGGGACGTCAGGGCCACCGGTCTGTAGCTGTTCAGGTCTTTGGGGTGGGAAGTTTTTGGTACAGGTACCACACAAGATGTTTTCCACAGCTGTGGTACCCTCCCTAGCTTCAGGCTCAGGTTGAAGATGTACTCCACAATCCCACACAGCTGGTCTGCACAGGACTTGAGGAGCTTTGCACTGATGCCGTCCGGTCCCGACGCCTTCCTCGCCTTAAATCTTCCTCAGCTCTGTCCTCACCTGGGTCCTGGTCAGGGTCAGGATGGGGGGCTGTGTGTTGGGAGTGGGGGGGTGTTGGTGGAGTGGGGAGTGGGCAGCAGGACTTGATTTCTTTAGAGGCAGCAGTGGTTGTTGTGCAGTCAGGGGGGAGGGCGGTTGGTCAAACCTACTGAAAAACAAATTCAGATTGTTCGCCCACTCCCTGCCCCCCGTGGCCTGGGGGGAGGTATTCTGGAGCCCAGAGATGGTTTTGAGGTTTCTCTAGACCCCGCTGATGTCGCTCTGTTGCAGCTTGTCCTCCATCTTCCTCCTGAAGCTGTCCTTGCCTTCTCTGATCTTTCTCCTCAGCTCCCTCTGTACGGACTTCAGCATCTCCCTGTTCCCCGACCTGAAGATCCTCTTCTTCTCTCTCAGAAGTGTTTTAATCTCAGGGTTGATCCAGGGTTTGTTGTTTGAGCAACACCGTATGGTCTTGGTGGGAATGGATTTGTCCACACAGAAGCTGAGGTAGCCCGTGAAGGTGTGAGTGAGGCCATCGATGTCCTCACCATGTGGATCGCAGAGCTGCTTCCAGGCGGTGGCTTCAGAACAGCCCTTTAGAGTGTCCGTTGCCTTCTCAGACCATAACATCACTGTGCGCATGGCTGGAGGTTGTCTGTGCACTAGGGGTTTGTACACCGGCCGGAGATGAACCAAGTTGTGATCCGATCTCCCAAGTGGGGGGAGTTGTAATGAGGTGTACGCCCCCTTAGTGTTTGCGTAGAATAAGTCCAGTGTTTTATTGTCTCTAGTGTGGCATGTGACATACTGGGTAAACGTGGGTAGAATGGGAGACAGTGAAACATGGTTGAAATCGTCTGAGATGAGGATTAGAGCATCTGGGTGTTCTGTCTGCAGCCTGCTGGTTACTGAATGGATGACGTCACGCGCTGTCCCAGCGTTCGCCGTCGGATTTGCATAAACAACAATGCAGATCACGTGTGAGTGTTCTCTCGGGAGATATGTAGGCCGCATGCTAACAGCTAGCAACTCAATGTCTTTGCTGCAGTGTTGTTGTTTAACAGTGATATGTCCCGGTCTGCACCAGTTGTTGTTAACATACATTATCACTCCACCGCCCCTTGCTTTGCCACTGTCTGGTGTTCGGTCTGCCCGTATCATGTGGAAACCCTCCAGCTCAATGTTAGCATCTGCTGCTAGTTCAGTTAGCCACGTCTCAGAAAACAAAAGGAGAGAGCACTCCCGGTATGTGCTATCGTAACGGCAGATAGCCGCTAGCTCATCTACCTTTCCCAGTATAGAGCGTACATTCCCCATAATAACGGATGGGAAGGTGGGTCTGTACCTTATACTCCTTGTCCGCCGTCTAACACCAGCCCGACAACCACGTCATTTTCGCCTTATTTCTCTCGGTACGTCGAGTTTTTTCGTCAGCACCGAGTGACGATTAAGTGCAAGCAGCTGTTCCCTGCTGTACCGTCTCCTGCTGTAAACAGTGGCTCCGTCCGCCGGCTTGGGAGGCATTTTGGGGCGATCTGTGTGTCCGTGATGTATAAAGTGTGTAAACAAAGAAAGGAAAAAAAAACTCAGAATTGAGCCGCTGTTGCAAAAGGCAGCCGACTCGTGTGGTGCCGGAAGTTGTTTTTTTTTTTTTTTTTTTTTTTCTTCTTCTGGCAGCTCTCCACCTCCTCAATGGTCTGCTTGGAGCACATCTTCACTTAGTCCAGGCTCACAAACCTCTACAACCAGCTGCAACATTTGGCCTGAAAAAGTGGCTCTGGAGGCATTTGGGCCCAAAAAACTTCTGCATGTAGAGAGCAGTGAATTCTATTAAAGCTTTAAAATTAAATCAATGACAGAAAAAACTGGCCTGTCAACATCCACAACTTTTTCTGCTCTGAAATAAGTCACATTTCTCTCAGAAAATTACAAACTTCTTTCACATAAACCTTCATTTTAACCGAAATTGGTCATTTTCTCCCATAAAATCAGAGCTTTTCTCATCATTTTAGACCTGGTTCTTATTATTTTTTAAATTTTACTGATAATTTTTTGTAGATGTTCTAATTTTATTCATAAAAATTTAATGTTTAAGTAATTTTTCATTTATGTCACAGCAATTTCCTGCTTTTGTCCTTGGAAATGTGACTATTTTTGTAGTAAATTTATCAATTTTCTCCTCTTAAATACACACTATTTTTCATGAATTTGTGATCATTTTTCTAGTTTCTGTCCAAGTCAGAGGGAGACGCTGGTTCTGGACAACAAAGACACATGTGGACATGAGCTGCAGGTTGCAGAGCCCTGAACACACAACACACATGGACACAACAACAATGAGGAGTCTGACCTCAGAGCTTCAAGTCTACAATGTGGACTCTCCAGAAAATTTCCGGTTCCGGTTTCGCCGGACCGGTGGCGCCACACGAGTTGGCTGCCCGTTGCAACAGCCTTTTTTTTATCTTCCTTCTTCTTTCTACACCTTTCACTCTATATATATATCATGGACACACAGATCGCCCCAGGGGTCTCCCGAGTCGGCGGACAGAGCCACTGTTTACAGCGGAAGACGTTACAGCAGGGAGGAGCTGGTGCTAGCTAGCACTCGGCCGCGCCCGGTGCTAATGGGGAAACTCGACATGCCGGGAGCTGTAGCAAAAACGACGCGGGTGCCGGGCTGGAGTTTAGGCGGCGTGCAAGAAATATAAGACAGAATAATAAAGAGCGATGGCAAGAACCAAGCAGACCGGCCGTAAAATCTACTGGAGGAAGGAGCCCCCCAGGAAGCAGCTAGCCATCAAGGCTGCTCGGAAAAGCGCTCCGGCCACCGGCGGAGTGAAGAAGCCTCACGTTACAGGCCCGTGGCTCTGAGAGAGATCCGTCGCTACCAGAAATCCACGGAGCTGCTCATCCGTAAGCTGCCCATCCAGCGCCTGGTGAGGGAGATCGCTCAGGACTTCAAGACCGACCTGCGCTCCAGAGCTCCGCCGTCATGGCTCCGCAGGAGGCCAGCGAGGCCTACCTGGTGGGTCTCTTCTTCGCTAAGAGGGTCACCATCATGCCCAAAGACATCCAGCTGGCCCGCCGCATCCGCGGAGAGAGAGCTTAGACTTTCTGCTGCACATCCACCAGCCATAATGCTCTGCACTGTGTGTCTATATATATATATATATACAGTATATAGTAATATGTACATATGTTTACTAGATGTTCTTGTTTTTTCTTGCCTTTTGACTGTTGCTCTGAGTGTTGCTATCCCTGTGCTGTTGCAATCCTGGAATTTCCCCATTGTGGGACTAATAAAGGCTTATCTTATCTTATCTTAAAACCACACAGCTGCTTCACTCCTGAATCCTGCAGCTGGTTGGTACCCAGGTCCAGATGTCTGAGATAGGAGGGGTTGGACTTCAGAGCTGAGACCAGATAATCACAGCTTATCTCTGACAAACTGCAGCTCATCAACCTGAATAAAGAATAAAAGATTTGAGTTTATCAGACAAAGTTTCATCTTGAAATCCTTCAGTGTTTCATCATGTGTTCAGAGCTGAAGAAGGTTCAGAATGTAGAAGTTTAGAACCTGGAAACTCCAAGCAGCTGAAGCCAACAGGATGCAGGTTCAAAGAGTCCAAGAGAAGAAGAGAAAAAGACTCTCATTAATGTGAATAACAACATGCTGCTGCTTCAGTGAAGACGGAGGGACTTCAGCTCTGAAACTCTGCAGCTGAAACATCACAGCTTTGCTCACAAAAACCCAAGTTCTTCAAGGGTTTTTCTCAAACATTTCTGCTCTTTTCTCTCAAGTTTCAACCTGTTTATCTAATTTTCAATCTGACAACTTTTTCCTCACATTTTTGAAATTGTTCGAGAAAAATTTTATTTTTTCTCTCAGAAATTGTTTCACTTAAAATTGAAAAGTTTTTCATTTTGATATTTTTTCATCTTTTGTCCAAGTCACATATTGATGAAAAAATAGTTTTTAATGTTATTAATGTCACACATGTGAGAAAAGCTGGGAATACACCAGTTTAATAAAGTTACACCATCCATCTTCTCCATCCATCTTCTACCGCTTTTCCGGAGGTCCGGGTCGCAGAGGCAGCAGTTCAAGCATTGAAGCCCAGACTTCCCTCTCCCCAGCCACCTGCTCCAGCTCTTCAGAGAGGATACCAAGGCGTTCCCAGACCAGCTGGGACACATAGTCTCTCCACCGAGTCCTGGGTCTGCCCCGGGGTCTCCTCCCAGTGGGACGTGCCTGAAACACCTCAAGTGGGAGGCGTCGAGGAGGCATCCTAATCAGATGCCCATACCACCTCAACTGACTCCTTTCAATGTGGAGGAGCAGCGGTTCTACTCTGAGCCTCTCATGGATGACTGAGCTCCTCACCCTATCTCTGAGGGTGAGTCCAGCAATCCTACAGAGAAAGCTCATTTCAGCCGCTTGTATCCGCGATCTCATTCTTTCGGTCATTACCCAAAGCTCGTGACCATAGATGAGAGTAGGAACATAGACTGACTGGTAAATCAACAGCTTTGCCTTAGAACTAAGCTCCCTCTTCACCACAACAGACCGGTACAACGTCCGCATAACGGCAGATGCTGCTCCAATCTGTCTGTCGATCTCTCGCTCCATTTTCCCCTCACTCGTGAACAAGACCCCAAGATACTTAAACTCCTCCACTTGGGACAGGAGCCTGTCCCCAACCCGGGGAGGACAATCCACCTTTTTCCAGCTGAGGACCATGGACTCGGACTTGGAGGTGCTGATTCTCATCCCAGCCGCTTCACACTCAGCGGCAAACCGTCCCAGCAAGAGCTGTAGGTCATTGCTGGATGAAGCCAACAGGACAACATCATCTGCAAACAACAGAGATGAGATCCTGTGGTCACCAAGCATGACACCCTCCATTCCCTGGCTGCGCCTAGAAATCCTGTCCATAAAAATTATGAACCCTCCAGTGGGCTCACCACCTGCAGGAGGGATCATGGGGGTCCGGTGCTATGTGGATTAGGTGGCGGTCAAAGGCGGAGACCTTGGCAGACTGATCCCAAGCTTTCTAAACTGGCTTTTGGTACGTGGAATGTCACCTCTCTGGTGGGGAAGGAGCCTGAGCTGGTGTACGAGGTTGAGCGATACCGGCTAGATATAGTTGGCCTCACCTCAACACACAGCTCCGGTTCCGGAACCAGTCTCCTGGAGAGGGGCTGGAGCTTGGCCTTTTGTGGAGTTGCCCCAGGCGAGAGGCGACGAGCAGGGGTGGGTATTCTTGTATCGCCCCACCTTGCTGCCTCTATATTGGAGTTTTGTGGACGAAAGGGTTGCTTCCCTGCGCCTTCAGGTTGGGAAACGGGTCCTGACCATCATTTGTGCCTATGCACCAAATGATGTTTCAGAGTACCCACCCTTTTTGGAGTCTGTGACTGGGGTGCTGGAGGGTGCTCCTCTTGGAGACTCCATTGTCCAACTGGGGGACTTCAATGCGCATGTGGGCAATGACAGTGAAACCTGGAGGGGGGTGATTGGGAGGAACGGCCTGCCCGATCTGAACCCGAGTGGTGTTCAGTTATTGGACTTCTGTGCTAACCACAGTCTGTCCATAACAAACACCATGTTCAAGCATATGGGTGTCCATATGTGCACCTGGCACCAGGACACCCTAGGTCGCAGGTCGATGATCGATTTTGTTATCGTATCATCAGACCTGCGACCGTATGTCTTGGATACCCGAGTTAAGAGAGGTGCAGAGCTGTCAACTGATCACCACCTGGTGGTGAGTTGGATCCGATGGCAGGGGAGGAAGCCATTCAGACCTGGTAGACCCAAACGTATAGTGAGGGTATGCTGGGAGCGTCTGGCTGAGGCCCCTGTCCGGGAGGTCTTCAACTCCCACCTCCAGAAGAACTTCAACCACATTCCGAGGGAGTCTGGAGACATGGAGTCTGAATGGGCCATGTTCTCTACATCTGTTGTTGAAGCTGCGGCCCAGAGCTGCGGCCGCAATGTGGTCGGTGCATCTTGTGGTGGCAACCCCCGAACCAAGTGGTGGACACCAGTGGTGAGGGGGGGGCCATTAAACTGAAGAAGGAGTCCTATCAGGCTTGGTTGGCTTGTGGGACTCCCGAAGCAGCTGAGGTGTACCGGCAGGCCAAGCAGAGTGCAGCTCGGGTGGTTGCTGAAGCAAAAACCCGGGTATGGGAGGAGTTCGGTGAGGCCATGGAACAAGACTTTCGGTGGGCCTCAAAGAGATTCTGGCAAACTGTTCGGCGGCTCAGGAGGGGAAAGCAGCTCCCCGTCCACACTGTGTATGGTGCGGATGGGACACTGTTGACTTCGACTGGGGATATCGTCGGGCGGTGGAAGGAATACTTCGAGGATCTCCTCAATCCCACTGATACGCCTTCCACAGACGAAGCAGGGTTTGGGGACGAGGGGGATGACTTGCCTATCACAGGGGCTGAGGTCGCCAAGGTGGTTAAAAATCTCCTTGGTGGCCGGGACCCGGGGGTGGACGAGATTCGCCCTGAGTACCTCAAGGCCCTGGATGTTGTTGGGCTGTCATGGTTGATACGCCTCTGCAACATTGCGTGGAGGTCGGGGGCAGTGCCTTTGGCATGGCAAACCGGGGTGGTGGTTCCTCTCTTCAAAAAAGGGGACCGGAGGGTGTGCTCCAACTTTAGAGGGATCACACTCCTCAGCCTCCCTGGGAAGGTCTATGCCAAGGTACTGGAGAGGAGAGTCCGGCCGTTGGTCGAACCTCGGATTCAGGAGGAGCAATGTGGTTTTCGTCCTGGCCGTGGCACATCGGACCAGCTCTTTACCCTCTCGAGAATTCTTGAGGGTTCGTGGGAGTTTGCCCAACCAGTTTACATGTGTTTTGTGGACTTGGAGAAGGCATTTGACCGCGTCCCTCGTGGATTTTTGTGGGGGGTGCTTCGGGAGTATGGGGTATCGGGCTTGTTGTTACGAGCTATTCGGTCTCTGTACGACCGTTGTGAGAGTTTGGTTCGTATTGCCAACACTCGGTCGGAGTCATTCCCAGTGAGAGTTGGACTCCACCAGGGCTGCCCTTATAAAGTTACACATTTTGAAAATTCATGAGAATAAAGGAGCAAATAGTTGTTTAAATGGACTGATGAGACTTTGAAACAAATCTTTAAAAGCATATTTAAAGAGTCACAAATTGATGATTGAAAAAGTGGAAAATAAAGCAGAAAAGCCACACATGTTTACAAAGAAGCCAAATTCATTTCAAAAAACTAGCAGATGCATCAGACAAAAGTCAATTCAGCTGCTGAGTCTCCGTCTTTCTTTGACTTGATGGACAAATGCAGCTTGAAGACAGAGTCCAAACATGCACAAAGACATGCAGCCTATCACTGGACTCCATCTAGAAACCTCCAAAAACCACATTTACACCACTCAAGCTTGCTTTAGAATGACCTTTGACCTCCAACCAGCATTCTTCTGCCTTCCTGTGGTTGCATGAAGGAGTCACACATCAGCAACTAGTTACATTTCCTCCACTACATTTTCATCACATCCACATGGAGCCACTGGATGTGCTCAAAGGGCCACATGTTGGAGAGCCGTGTTCTCCAGCACAGCTCAGGAACCTGAACTCCACACAGAGCCAGACTGAGGGGTTCTGGTCCAAAACAAACCTGCATGGAGGCAGAAAAATCTCAAGCTGCAAACTAAAGTCAAACAGCACAAAACTGCCTTCCTTTTAGCACCAAAATCAAACTTTGTCCAGGAAATTGCACATTTTTGCAGCTTGGGGGAATTTTTGGTTGCCAGTTTGTGGGCAGGTTTTCCCTATTAAATTGGAACTTTTCTCCAAAATATGTGAGACTGTTGGCAGACATTTTCTCGATTTTGATTCAATTTGTCACATTTTCCTTTCCAGAATTGTTACCTTTGACAGCTAAATTTGCAGACATTTTCACATCAATTTCTGAAATTTTTTCATGTATAAAACTCAAAGTTTTTCCAGTAAATTTTTGAATTGTTTCTTTCATATTTGTGAGGCTGGTTTTTATTTGGTCTAAAATCATTTTTTTTAATGAAAATATTTGATAGTTTGGGCAAAAATTTTCTGATTTTGTAATATATTTTTCTGTTGTAATTTTTTAACCTTTTCATGTAAAAAAGGCTGCAGATTTCACACATTTGTGACTTTTTGAAATAAAACTTCAACTTTCTTTGTCATCAGAAATTTTGTCACTTTTCTAAGTTTTGCCTGTTTTATACTAATGTATGTTGAATATTTTGACAGAAATTTTTTTAATGAGAAAGGTTTTCCTCATTAAATTGAAAGTTTTCTCCAAAATATCTGATTGTTGGCAGACATTTTCTCAATTTTGATTAAATTTGTCACATTTTCTTTTCCACAATTGTTACCTTTTACAGCTAAATTTGCAGACATTTTCACATCAATTTCTGACAGTTTTTCATGTTAAACTGAAATTTTAGATTTTTGGTTCAAAATTCTGAGGCTGTTTTTAGTTTAAAACAACATTTTTGGGAAAAAAATGTTTGGGGATAAATTTTCACATTTTTGTCAGAAATTTGTCTTATTTTTTGTAAATTTGTCCCTTTTTCAGGTTCAAAATCTGCCTATTTCACATCCATTTGTGACATTTTTGTAATCAAACTTCTACTTTGTTTTTAGAAATGTCGTGACTTTTCTTGCTAATTTGTGGGGGTGTTATCCTGATAATATCCACTCTGTTCCTCTGAATCTCTCCTGGTTCCAGGATCCATGTCCTGTGTGTGTCCTCGTCCATCAGAGTGGCGTCTCTTGTCCAGCTGCTGTCTAAATGCTCCACAGAGCCTGAATGCTGCTCTCTTGTCAGCTCGGGGCCTGTGTCAGGCTGCTCTTTCTTCCTCTGCTTTAACACACACCTCAGCACAGCAGCTGGGTGGCTCGTCTCTGGAGCAGCCAGATCAGCTTCTCACACCACCATCATCATCACCACACTTCCTCACTTCACCTTCATCAGCTTTGACATTCAGCTCTGTCTTTTCTTCCTCTCAGCGTCTCTCTCTGGTTCCACAGAAGCTCAAAGTGTCTGCAGCCTGTTTTTCTCTGCTACCATCACATCTTCAACAGCCTCATTCACACCCCTCACACACTCTCCAGCCTCATCAGTCCTGACTTCATCTTCACTGACTGATGGACCACAACATGAACCTGTGGAGGCTGAACAACTGTCCTGTCAAACATCGCCATCATGACTCCACTTCTGTCAGCCTTTAATCAACCCTCATCAAGTCTTTCACTTCTATTTGGAGCCAAAAGCAAAAACTCTTGTTCAGCTGTTTGCAAAGATCCAACATTTCTGAAAACACTGAAACTGCATCTGATTTGTGCTCAGAAAAATCCTCAATATTCATGAAAAAAGAGTTTGTAGCATCAATCAAAGATGTGAAAAAGAGAAAAGCATCAACAGCTCCATCAGTGAACTGACCTCAGAACCTCCAGTCGACAGTTTGGACTCTCCAGTCTAGAACACAGAACCTTCACTGCTGAATCCTTCAGCATCTTTCCACTCATGTCCAACTGTGTCAGATGTGACGGGTTAGACTTCAGAGCTGAGGCCACAACTTCACAGTGAGTCTCTGAGAGTCCACAGTACTCCAGTCTGTGATGAGAGAAAATATCAAAGGGTTCTTATAAAACAGAACCAGGACCCTATGATTTCAGTGATGTGGAAAACACAGAGGAACCACAGAATCTAACAATGAACATGGAGCATCTCTGAGGTCTGTCTGGATGGATCGGTTTCTCTGACTCAGGTGGGTTGACTGATCTCAGAGCTGTGACAGAGATGAAACTGATCAGCTGTTTAGTGTTGAAATGAGAGAACAAAGAGTGAGAGATCAGATTTGATGCTGCCACAGTTTGATGAATGACCACCACTGTCTCTATACATGTTGAAGCTGCAGCTGCAATCCAGCTTTATTTCCTGCAGACATGAACACAACAGCAGCAGTCGTCTCCACATCAACTCAAACACATGATCACAACAAGCTTCTGGATGATCTGATTGGCTGACTGTTGTCTCCCTCTCTGTGTTTCTGTCCAATCCTGAAGCCTGTCTCCATTCTCCTCTCACAGCTTCACTGAGGAAAGCAGCCACTGAGAAGCTGCAGCTTTACAGCAACACTGGATCTTTGCTTTCACACCAACTGGCTTTAGTACAATCCTGCTGAAAGCAGCACAGACTGACTCCAACCCTCTACTGACCTCAGATCCTCCAGTCTGTAGTTTGGACTCTTCTGAAGGTCACGCAGCTGCTGAATACCTGAATACTTCAGGTTATTTCCTCCCAGGTAGAGCTTTCTGAGACAAGAAGGATTTGACTTCAGAGCTGAGCCCAGATAATCACAGCTGATCTCTGACAAACTGCACCACTGCAACCTGAATAAAGAATAAAAGATGTGAGTTTATCAGACAAAGTTTCATCTTGAAATCCTTCAGTGTTTCAGAAAACAAATTTAAAGTAAAAACTTATCAGCAAAGTTGTTTGAATTTATGAGACATTTAAACAAATCTTAAAATGCATGTTGAAAAAGTCACAAATACCCCAAAACTTATTAAAAAAAATCTGTCATATGCATCAGACCAAATTAAATTGACAAGGAAAAACTACAAATTTGTGACAAAAATTTGATAAATTACACAGGGTTACAAAACAATTTTTTTGTAAGTTTTCTGTGTTTTTTCAACTGATTTAAGACAATTTTGCACCGCTGAATCTGAAAATAACATCCGTTTCTCTCCATCAGGTGCTCAGTAAAAACCTGTACTGACTTAGTCCTGTGCATCTACTGACCTTTATATAAAGGTCAGTAGATGTAAATTGAATGTTACGTCATCATTGCTCAAAATTCAGAGAATTTCAAGACATAAAAAAGAATTTTGCATCATATAAAGTGAAAATCCCCGTACATGTAAACAAAAACGTCTAAAACAACATGTGGCCATAATTCAAAAAGTTGACCTGATTGAGCAGAACCAAAGTGATTTTTGGATTCAGCACATCAGTTCAAAAGGTTTCTATCATTTATAAAGGTTTCTGGGTCAGCAGTCTGGTTCTCTTGGAGTCATTCCACACTTTGGAGTCACAGCATCATGGTGCACGTTTCCCAGCTGTAGACAGAGAAACGTGCACGGAGGCCGATTGCTGCAGCTTGATAGTGGCTGGATGTGAAACCTGCTGCATTCATGTCTAAATGTCACAATCATGTGTTCATGTGTCACTGAAGTTGTTTTGCTGCCCACAGCTGCTGAGTCTCCGTCTTTCTTTGACTTGATGGACAAATGCAGCTTGAAGACAGAGTCCAAACATGCACAAAGACATGCAGCCTATCACTGGACTCCATCTAGAAACCTCCAAAAACCACATTTACACCACTCAAGCTTGCTTTAGAATGACCTTTGACCTCCAACCAGCATTCTTCTGCCTTCCTGTGGTTGCATGAAGGAGTCACACATCAGCAACTAGTTACATTTCCTCCACTACATTTTCATCACATCCACATGGAGCCACTGGATGTGCTCAAAGGGCCACATGTTGGAGAGCCGTGTTCTCCAGCACAGCTCAGGAACCTGAACTCCACACAGAGCCAGACTGAGGGGTTCTGGTCCAAAACAAACCTGCATGGAGCCAGAAAAATCTCAAGCTCAAAACTAAAAACAGCACAAAACTGCCTTCCTTTTAGCACCAAAATCAAACTTTCTCCAGGAAAATGCAGATTTTTTGCAGCTTGGGGGAATTTTTGGTTGCCAGTTTGTGGGCAGCTTTCTTCATTAAATTGCAACTTTTCTCCAAAATATCTGAGATTGTTGGCAGACATTTTCTCAGTTTTGATTCAATTTGTCACATTTTCCTTTCCGCAATTGTTACCTTTTATATCTAAATTTGCAGACATTTTCACATCAATTTCTGACATTTTTTCACTCGGGCGCATGCGCACACAGCAACTGGCAGCTGATGAAAAAAGTTCAACGTCTGTGTCTTTGTTTTTATGCACTTTAATGTGTTTTAACGAAATTCTCTGTGTCGTTTTTGTCCTTGAATGTTTGTGGACTATATGACGAAGAGCTCCCTGGTTCCATCAGTATGGATTTCCTCCTTGTTTTTTTCCTACCGGCTCTTTGTTTTGGAGGTAAGCGCAATCGCGATCATGCCGGGAAGAATACAGTATTCCAGAGACATGTCACTGCATTTAAACACGGATAATGCAGCATCTGTGTTTGAGTCTGTGTCGCAACTGCCGGACTTTATTTCATGGACACAGCAATGAAAAGAGAGACAAGAGGAGGAAACGCGGAAAGCGTGGAGGCGTAAGACTAAACCTGAGGAGGCGTCAGCTTAACCGCATTCCTCTTCCTTCCATTATTATGGGGAACGTACAATCCCTGAGAAATAAAGTGGATGAAATTCAAGGGAATGTACAATATCAGAAGGACTTCAAGAACTGCTGTGTCATGGCTTACATGGAGACGTGGCTTACGGCGCATGGCCCGGATGCAGACCTGTGGATTGACCACTTTGGAGCCCCACTTCGCTCGGATTGGCAGGACGAGGTAACGGGGAAACGTCAGGGGGGCGGCGTATGTTTATATATTAATAAAGAGTATTGTTCATCTGTCACGGTCAGGGAGCGCATCTGTACACCAGATGTGGAACTGCTGTCCGTGTCACTACGCCCCTTTTATCTGCCCCGCGAGTTCCCCCAACTTTTCATAACGACTGTGTACATTCACCCGAGAGCGGATGCTGACTCCGCCTCCAGCACCGTCTTTGATGTGGTACAGCGGTTGCAGTCGATTTCCCCAGAGGCTCCAAACTTTATTCTTGTGTATTTTAACCATGTTTCTTTAAAGAAGACACTTAAAAACTTTTATTAGTATGTCTCCTGCCCAACCAGGCGAAAAAAGACATTGGACCTGTGCTACGGATCCATTGAGAGGGCCTATAAATCTCTTCCCCTTCCTCCTTTAGGATCCTCAGATCACAACTGTGTACATTTGCTGCCCACATATAAAACTGCTCTCAGAAGAGACAAGGCAAAGACCAGAGACATAGACGTGTGGACAGAGGATTCAGTGCACTGCCTCCAGGAATGCTTTAACTGTACGGACTAGGAGGTATTCACATTGTCCTGCGGAGATGATTTGGACTCTTTGGTTTACGTCACATGCTCAGACATAGCTTTCTGTAGAGATAGGGTCGTTCCACGTACATGTGTCAAAATACATCCCAACAATAAGCCATGGGTCACAAAATCAGTTAAATCCTGCTTACAGAGGAAAGCACTTGCCTTTAAACAGGGGGTTGTTTCTGAGCTGCAGGCTGCCACGAAAGAGCTGAAGTCCGAAATTTTAAGAGCAAAACAGAATTATATATCAGAGTTGGAAAGTAAAATGGCAACAAAGAGATTTGGTTCAGCCTGGGCCAGTTTGAAAACTATTGCAGGCCTTCAGAGCACAGAGCACAGTAATTGTGTGTTTTCAGATGGTTTTAATTCAGACACAGAGCTGGCTAATGCTCTTACTTTGAATGAATAAATGAATGAATGAATCTTTATTTTGGATAGATTAAAAGTAAAGATTAAAAAAGAAACAGAATAATATAACAAAGGGGGAAAGAAAATCCAACAAGGTCAAATTAGACAATAACTCCTCTGATTATACAGTTCAACATAAGTTATCCGAAATGGGTGATGGCTGAAGCCGCAGGTTATATTGCCCACCCATATTCCATCCAAGAATTCAAAAGAAAAACAAAACATCAGCGATTACAATTCAGAACAAAGCTAAGACAAAATGTGACAAAAAAACTAAGCAACAACACAACACAGACTGGATATGACAATCCTTATGTGATTTTACATGTCATCTTGTATATATGTTTGGAGTATTTCTTCCTTTAGTTTTTGTTTAAATTGTCCAAGCGTTGTACATGATTTTAATTCAGGTCAAAAATCGTTCCATAATCTGACTCCTTGCACTGAAACACAAGTGTTGCTTGGTGGTAGTTCTCACTGAAGGTTTTTGAAATATACAGTACATGTTCCTCTGAAATGATATTGTTTCTCCCTTATTTGGAACAACTTTTGGATATTTGCGGGCAGTG
Organism: Pholidichthys leucotaenia; assembly: GCA_020510985.1. Taxonomy (NCBI): domain Eukaryota; kingdom Metazoa; phylum Chordata; class Actinopteri; order Cichliformes; family Pholidichthyidae; genus Pholidichthys; species Pholidichthys leucotaenia. The sequence continues at coordinate 173,716,863 of CM035850.1, forward strand.
ATAGATTCTTCACTTTAAACATTATTACTGCAGTTTTAAAGTCAACCAGATCTTTCAACTTGAGAGCTTTTAATTTAAGAAAAAGTGGGTTTGTTGGTTCCATGTGAGCAGCTTTGTTTATTAATCTAATAGCTCTCTTCTGAAGCATAAAGACTGGATATATGTTTGTTTTATATGTATTTCCTCATACTTCAGAACAATATGTCATGTATGGAAGTATTAATGAATGATACAAAGTATATAGTGTGGGTTGATTCAGCAAATATTTCACTCTGTGTAGTATTGCAATTGATTTAGATATTTTACCTTTAATATAATTAATATGTGACTTCCAACACAGTTTGTTATCAATTATTACTCCAAGAAATTTAGTTTTGGATACCCTTTCAATCTCTACACCATTTACACTGAGTTTAGATACTAAGTTGTTGTGATGGTTGTTAAAAACTATAAATTTTGTCTTACTTAAATTGAGCGTTAATTTGTTTGAATCAAACCACAGTTTAAGCTTTCCTAATTCCTTTCTGAGTGTATCCAGAAGTTGTTCCAAATTGCTTCCACTGCATAATAGTGTCATCGGCAAACAATATTAAATCCATTTTTTCCGAAACTTTACATATATCATTTATATACATATTGAATAACAATGGCCCCAAAACTGAACCCTGTGGGACTCCACAAGTAACCTTCAGTAACTGTGAGTTTTTGTTACCAATATGGCTGTGTAGTTGTACATGTACATGTTGGACATATGAGAGATATGCTGACAGCACATATGTGATTTAACCTCACGATGAAGGAGATGCAGAGTCTAGGACACCTGCGGAGGACAGCGAGAGAAGACAATAGGTGTGGACAGAAGACTCCCTGACCTCTGAGGCTCGAGAGGAGAGAGGGGGGAGTAATGTAAATAAAGGGATTATGAATGTGAATAAAGGGATTATGATGGAGATGTGTGACCTCCCCTGCGAGGGAGATTTCTTGATGTGAGAATGTTTAAAGGTGAAGACTTTGGTGTGTTTCCCTCTCTTTGTTCGCTGCTCAAGAATGAGAGCAGACTGTGGGAATGATTGCTTGAAATAAACTTGAATTAAATGCAATTCAGTTTGGTTATTCAAGGCTCCCCACAACCAACACATACATACTGATATCTATTCTTTAAGTAACTACTTAACCAGGACAGTGCTACCCCCTAATACCACAATTTTGTAGTTTCTTTAATAATAAATTATGATCCACTGTATCAAATGCTTTTTTTAAGATCCAGGAATACCCCAACTGAATAAATATTTTTTCTATACATTCCATTAGAGCAAATGCAGTTGTCCTCTTGTGTCTGAACCCATATTGCTGCTCACACAATAAATTATTCTTCAGTATGAAGTTGTCAATTGTCTCATAGAATATTTTTTCAAGTATCTTGAAAAAATATATCATATATATGCATTCTATGGTTTTTTCTCATATATCATACTGTTTGACAGTCTGGGCTCAAGCAGCCCCTTTCACAATAAGACATATAGGTTCATTATATAATCAAACCCTAAAAATCTTAGACAAAAAGCCCATTAGGTGGCATCACTGTAATGTTTTAAAAAAATACAATTTATTGAGTTTTGAGAGATTCATTGACCTCTGTTTTCTGAAATTAACGTTCAAATGTCTCCAAAAATCAGCACCCGAGCCACTTGCTGGTTTCATCCAAAGACAGGACAGCAGCAGAGCCACCAGGAGTTCTGTTAACAATAACTGTAAAATATTCCACCGCAGAACCACATTTGGACAAACAGCATTCTCTATAAAGGGCAGTCACATCTGGAACACAATGCCAAATGAAATTAAAATAATAACGGACTTTAAAACATTCACTAAAAAGGTTAAAAACTGGCTGAAAAATAAACAAGAATGTACTCATGTATGAATTGATTGTCTACAAGGTGAGAGTGAATGAAGGGAAGGAATGAATGTGTTTGTTTATAGTGAGTGACGAAGGGAGGGAGGCCTGAAACAGAATCAGAATCAGAATCAGAAAAGATTTATTGCCAAGTACATTAACAGATCACTGATAACATACGAGAGAATTTGACTTGACACAGAAAATGAACCTGCATTTCCAGTGACGCGGCAGCATCAGAGACGCGCCTGCCAACAGGATAGTGGGTACAAGCATGAGAATAAGAATAATACGAGGAACAATAGGAAGGAGCAAAAAAATCATTGATTCAAAATACTGGTTACATAATTAATCAATATTAAGATTTCAAGGAAAAAAAAAGCTCTTGATGCACATTCGCTACACAGGATTCACAAGACACAAGAGAGCAGTGTGTGTATCTTTATTCAGTTCATGGATCAATGTGTGTGCGGTGTTGAGCAGTGTTGATGATAATAAGAGAGACAACAAGGACACTTGGCAGGAGATGTTTTGTCTGGCTGCCACCGAGTCCTTATCTTGGCAGAGTCCAGATGGCTGTCCAAGGCCTTATGCTCGATGATTTTGAAAACACAGACTGCAGACAGCCAGGAGGAATTTTCATGGGGAAATTGAGCCAAATCGGACTGATCACAGAGAAGGCTTTTTATCTCTTCTGTAGATTCAGTACTTAATCCTTCATTGCGGGGCTTTAAATCCATTGTGGAAAGACCTAAGCGAGACCATGATGTAATCCACCTTCCGAGACAGTTCTCCATTTGTCGCTATCAGGGTCTTCTCCAATTTTTCAATTTGACAGATGCACCTCGCCTGGCCAGCATTTTGATAGGTTGAATCCATCTTCAGCAATTTGCAGTAAACCAGGACAATTCCAGTCCCAATCAGAAAGATCCCGATCACCATTATTACGAAGATAAACAAATCTTCAATATCTTCGATAGAGAGATTAGTGAGACACAGCATTCTCCAATTACCTGTGTCACGTAAATAGCCCGCTGGAGCCGTTCCTGCGGGGCAGACAGCTTCCCCCGGAGCACTTTTCCTTGTTGAAAAAATAGTGTCAATTGTGTTCAAAGCCCAGCTTATTAACTCCATAATTTCTTTTCGACGGTTGCAGTTAGACGCAGACAGACAACAGCAAGCTGGGATCCTGTAGTTGGGAGGGGAGGAAAAAAGTCAGAGCAGGAGAGAAAGAAAAAGCGTCTACTCTCTTGGGAGGGCGGAAGTCACTTTTTTTATTGGGGGGCTTTCACACCTGTACTGAGTACTTAAAAACTGTATTTATCGGCAGATGAAAGAAAACTGACCCCCCCCCAAAAAAAAACAAAAAAAAAACTGCAACATGACCTATTTCAAACATATTTATTCAAATGTACACTTTTATGGACACAATCTTGAGCCACAACTTTTTGGTAATGTGAAAATAATAAGCCAAGTAGCACAAAAAAATAAATTAAAAAAAATACAAAAATATTTTTCAAATTTACATTAGCACAAGGTAGATTGCTTAATTTGAAAGTACACAGTAAGAATTATTCTGAATATAGTTCTTAATTGTCAGCTAGATACTGTATATACACTTGGAATTAAAGAGTTTTTAATTGTCAGCTTTGTTACACTAATGCACTTGGATGAACTTGAAACAAGAAAATGTTCACTGATGCTGCTTGTTATAGTTCCAAGTAGCAGCCTTTGCTGACTCTAGCACAGGGGTCTCCAATCATGTGCCATGGAGGGCCAAGACCCTGCAGGTTTTCTCTTCTACCCAGTCTCTTCAGCAGGTGTTTTCACTTATCAGCAATCAGTGGGAAGAAGTTCAGTGAAATCTGCAGTTGAAGACACTGGCTGGAGGGAAAACCTGCAGGGTCTTGGCCCTCCATGGCACATGATTGGAGACCCCTGCTCTAGCATTTCTGAAGTGGCAGATCAGATCAGGTGGCAGATCAGAAGTGATCTGCCACCAATGGGGGTAGATTGTGCCCTGTCACAAAAAAATGACAAACCATCACTTCTGCTAGTGATGCATTGGATTTGGAAGGCAATTCCTCTCTGTTCCGGAGCCGCAAGACAGTAGAAAGTGTGAGGCCATCAGCCTTCTTCTCACTGTAGTGATAATAGCTCAAGCTGAGCGCTCTGCCCGCCCCGGCCATCAGCCTAATGATTGAGTCCACACTTCTCAATGTAGTGAGAATAGCTCACGCTGAGCGCTCTGCCAGCCCCCCTAGCTGTGGGGGTCACACACACGACGTGTTCCTCAACACACTCACTAATTTTTTTTCCCGTATATTTTTCTTTTGGGCGTACAGAAATGGCAATACGCCCGTATTTGTTAAAATTGCATTTTCCCCGTATCGTATTAAAATATGTCGAAAACGTATCACTTGACAGGTATGAAAACATTTCCCAGAAAAGTGTCCCTTGTTACCCAGCTGTCCCTTATAGCCCCGTTTTACGGTATGGGTGAAATATCCAATTTTTTCTTTCTTGTTGCTCACTTCAATCTTCCAGTCTCCATATAAACAATCAATCGTGATACCCCAAGCATCAAACTAGGGTACAATCTGTTTCGTCACTTCCGCCTTCTTCCCCAGGCGATTCCAGGGGCCCTGAGTGGTAATGTCAGGCCAAGCGCGGCAGTTTTAAATTAACAAATGTTCTGGCGTTACTGAAGCATATGCACCAAGACCCGAACGGATCAGTTCCCTTTTATATCTAGTTTCAAGACATTTTAAGGACCCTGTTACGTGACATTTGGCCTTTAAAAGAACTGATTGCGTTTTGTGATTTGTATCTGAACAATTTTGAATTTTTTTCTGTATTGGCCCCTGTGTGGCCATGGATAAGTGCAAAGGTTGGCAAATGGTCACTTATATCATTTATCAATAATCCACTTTCTATTTTCTTATCAATAATATTAACAAACAGGTTGTCAATAAGTGTAGCAGTGTGAACTGTGATTCTACTGGGATGTGTTATTGTGGGATATAGACTCATGCTGTACATAGAATTCATGAACTCTGTAATTACATTTTGTTGATATGGATTTAGTAAATCAATATTGAAATCTCCACAAATTACTACCATTTTCTTACTAGTAATATTATTGTACAGCTCGACTAATTTATCTCTGAATGTCTCAATGCAAGTTCCCAGCGTTCTATATATACAACTTATAATTAGATTTTTTTGTTTTATCTTGGTCAATCTCAACAGCGACACATTCCAGAATCCCTGGTTGACATAACGCACGGCCCAGGAGACACACACGCAGGCTCAGGATAGATTTAACAGCTTTATTAGCAACAAGGAAGTGTATGGCTGCGTGTCTGTGGAATAAGAATGTATTGGTGGTGGCGTCTGCGTCAGGCACGGGGGCAGGAGGCCGTACAGCCGGACAACCCTGTGGGAGAGAGCAGAGGGAGAAGGGTAACGGGCACCACACCAATACAGGGAATAACGATGATAGCTGGCTTACTTGGTTATGACAGGTGGCTGGCGTCGACAAGGGCGGGGCCCGGAAGACAGTGACCTGCAGTACCTGTGGCAGCAGCGTAGAGCCAATGGCGAGATGAGGAAGTCCGCCGCCGGGGATGTCCACCTGTGCACAGGGGAAGGCTAGAGGAGAGAGGTAAGGGGAGCTTACCCAAGTTATCTTCACTAGTCGGTTTGAGATCCGTAGTAGCAAAGGGGCCGAAGTTGAGAGACGGCTTCAGGCCGAAGCCCAGGGCAGAGTGGATTAAATACCTCGCCGCTGACGAGGAACAGGTGTGCGCGCGGCTGGCGCCGCTGATGAGCGGCGAGTCATAACAGTACTCCCCCCTCTAGCAGCGCCTCCTGGCGATGGTTTTTCCGGGTGCGCTCGATGAAACTCAGAAATGAGTGACCGGTCCAACACCAGCGAGGAAGGCACCCACTGTCTCCACTCGGGTCCATAGCCCTCCCAATCCACCAGGTACTGCAATCCGCGACCCCGGCGTCGGGCGTCCAAGATGTCAGCGACGGTCCAGGCCGGATGGCCACCAATCATCCGGGGAGCGGGGTGCGCTGCAGGTGGAGGGCAGAGGGGGTCAGAGACCACCGGTTTAATTTTGGAGACGTGGAAGGTGGGATGGATGCGGAAAGAGGAGGGGATAGCCACACGCACAGCCACCGGGTTGATGATCCTGGTTATGGGATAAGGGCCGATGAACCGTTGGGCCAGCTTTCTCCTCTCACCCTTTAGGTTTACGTCCTGAGTGGATACCCAAACTTGCTGTCCCACCTGGTAGGCAGGTGCAGGTCTCCTATGTCGGTCCGCCGTAGACTTATTGTGCTCCGCCGTGCGTAAAAGCGCATTACGCGCCATGGACCAAAGGGAACGGCACTGCCTCAGATGTGCCTGGACAGAGGGGACAGCCAACTCGCCCTCCTGCGCGGGGAACAGGGGTGGATCATAGCCCAAGGATGCTTTAAAGGGCGACATCCCGATGGCCGTAGAGCGAGAGGTGTTGTGGGCGTACTCCACCCAGGCGAGGTGAGAACTCCAGGATGTGGGTTTGGATGAAGTTACGCAGCGGAGCGTTGCCTCCAGCTCCTGGTTAGTCCGCTTACACTGCCCGTTAGACTGGGGGTGATGGCCAGAGGAGAGGCTTACCTTGGCTCCCAGGGCGTTGCAAAATGACCTCCAAATGTCCGAAGAAAACTGGGGGCCGCGGTCGGAAACCACATCGACCGGGATTCCATGCAGTCTGACCACGTGCTGGATGAGGAGGTCCGCCGTCTCCAAGGCTGAGGGAAGTCCACGTAGGGGCACGAAGTGGGCGGCCTTGGAAAAACGGTCTACAATGGTCAGAACTGTGTCAAAGTTGTTGGAGACAGGGAGCCCGGTGACGAAGTCCAGAGCGATGTGCGACCAGGGCCTGCCAGGGACGGGCAGGGGCTGGAGCAGACCCACAGGGGGAGCGTTACCTGACTTATTGGTAGCACAGACGGGGCAGGCCCGGGTGTAACGGGCAGCATCCTTCCGCAGGCCTGGCCACCAAAAGGATCGCTGGAGAAGGTCAATCATCCGGGAAGCTCCAGGATGGCAGGTGAGCTTGGAGGTATGGAGCCAGTGTATAACGTCCCCCCGGACGGCAGATGGCACGAAGAGCCTCCCCTCCGGTCCGCCGCCAGGGTCCGGTTCCGACTCCTGCGCCCTCCAGATCTTGTCCTCTAGGTCCCATGTAACAGCCCCCACGACGCACGACCTGGGCAAGATGGTGTGAGCAACGTCTTCTGCGGCCTCCGGGGCAAATTGCCTGGAGAGGGCGTCGGGCAGGCCGTTCTTGGAGCCAGGCCTATATGTGATGCTAAACTTAAACCTTGCAAAGAACAGGGACCAACGCACCTGGCGGGCGTTCAGACGCTTGGCAGATCTCAGGTACTCCAGGTTCTTGTGGTCAGTGAGGACCACAAAAGGCAAGGCTGCCCCCTCCAGCCAGTGACGCCATTCTTGAAGGGCAAGCTTGATGGCAAGAAGCTCTCTGTCCCCCACGTCGTAGTTTCGTTCCGCTGGGGACAGGCGCCGAGAGAAGAAGGCGCAGGGTCGCTTGACTCCATTGGCTGGGGACCGCTGGGACAACACCGCCCCCACCCCTGTGTCCAAAGCGTCCACCTCCACAATGCACTGCAGCGCGGGATCGACCTGGCTGAGGATCCGGGAGGAAGAAAACTCCGTCTTCAGCGCCTGGAAGGCCGAAGCGGCCTCTTCAGTCCACCGGAACGGGGTCTTAGGAGAGGTGAGGCGGGTCAGGGGCCCGACGATGGCTCCAAAGTTCGGGACAAAGCGGCGGTAGAAATTGGCGAACTCGATGAATTGCTGGACCTGTTTCCGAGAAGTTGGTGTGGGCCAATCCACCACCGCTTTGATCTTCGCTGGGTCCGGAAGCACCTGGTCATGGGAGATGACGAACCCCAGGAAAGAAGTTGTCTTGGCGTAGAATTCACATTTTTCTGCCTTGACGTACAGACGGTTCTCCAGCAGTCTCTGCAGGACCCGCCTCACGTGGACCCGGTGTTCATCCCTGGACCTGGAGAAGATGAGAATGTCGTCCAGGTAGACGAATACAAACAGGCCGATGAAGTCCCAGAGGACGTCATTGATGAGGCGCTGAAAGACGGCTGGAGCGTTGGTCAACCCAAACGGCATCACGAGATATTCAAAATGACCGTTTGGGGTACGAAAGGCGGTTTTCCACTCATCTCCCTCCCGGATCCGGACGAGATGGTAAGCGCTGCGGAGATCCAGCTTAGTAAACCAGGTCGCCCCCTGGAGGGAGTGGAAGGCTGTGTCCATAAGGGGCAGGGTGTACCGGTCCTTCTCCGTGATATCGTTGAGAGCTCGATAGTCGATACAAGGACGAAGAGATCCGTCCTTCTTTCCAACGAAGAAGAACCCTGCACCTACTGGAGAGGAGGACGGTCGGATGATCCCAGCACTGAGCGACTCCTTCAGGTAACTGTTCATTGCCTCCTTCTCCGGCGCTGACAGACTGTAGAGGCGTCCTGACGGTAAGGGCACCCCCTGGCGGATGTTAATGGCGCAGTCGTAGGGCCAGTGAGGAGGCAGAGACATCGCCTTGGACTTACTGAAAACGGCACCCAGGTCATGGAACTCTGAGGGCACTAGGGTGAGATCCGGGGGTGTGGTGTCCTGAGCTGTGGGAGGCGAGGACGGGGCGCAGGCCGCGGATTGGAGGCAGGTACCCATGCAGAAAGTGCTCCACGCTGAAACCTTCCCAGTCTTCCAGTCCAAGGCGGGGTTGTGGAGGCGGAGCCAGGGATAACCGAGGATGACAGGTGTTACTGAGGTGGGCAGGACGTAAAAGGAGATATCCTCCCGATGGTTTCCAGAGATGATCACCGGGACAGGGGATGTTTGGTGAGTTACCTTTCCCAGGGAGACTCGGGAGAGATTAACCAGGGCGAGAGGAGTATCGAGGGGGTGACAGTGGATGCCCAGTCGGGTTGCCAGGCTTTGTGAAATAAAGCTACCCTCCGCGCCTGAATCCACCAGTGCATGTGTGAGGTGCCCAGTGAGGTTGTGACAGAAGCAGATGGGCAGCGTCAAATGTGTGAGGGGATTTAACCGATTAGCGTCCGCGAGGCCCCCTACAGTGACTCGCGGACCACCTCGTTTGGCTTCTCTGGACAATTCTCCACCGTGTGCTGGCTTCCTCCGCAATACATGCAGAGGCCCAGGTCACGACGGCGCTGTTTCTCCGCCAGGGGGAGCTTTGTCTGGCCTGTCACCATTGGTTCCGACTCCTCGGAGACCTCCGGCGGCGGCAACGCCAGGTGGCGAGCTTGGGGCAGGCGTGCAGAGGCGCCCTGCGAGCGAGAAGACTGCTTCCACTCGGAGGCGCGCTCGCGCAGCCTGTTATCCAAACTGATGGTGAGAGAAATCAGCTCCGCCAGCGTCTCCGGGGTATCCCGTCCAGGCAGCTCATCCCTCAGACCAGAATTTAGGCTGCGGAGGAAGATACCGCAGAGCGCTCGCTCTTCCCAGCCAACTTCCTCCGCGGTAACCCGGAAGTCGATCGCGTAGTCGGCCGCCGATCGGCTCCCCTGTTGGAGTCCGAGAAGGCGGTCGACCTCGACACTGTCCAGACGCGAATGATCGAACACTTCCAGAAATTTTCGCACGAACTGGCCATAGGTGAGGGTGGCGTAGCTGGGCTTCACCATAATGGCGTAAGCCCAGGTAAGCGCACGATCCTCAAGGAGATTACCTATATAGCCAATTCTGCTATGGTCTGTGGGAAAATCTCCGGGAACGCGAAGAAACACGGACTCACACTGCATAATAAAACCCCGAGCTCCACCCAGCTTACCGCTAAAGCGAGCAGGAGTGGGGATTGGTGTGAGCCATGTTGGCGCACCCGGAGTGGGCTGGACGGCCACCGGAGCCGCAGGAGCTGCGCCACCCGGACGAGCCGAGGGGAACGGCTGCTGGGGGTCCAAGCGGTCTAATCGGTTAGTAACGATCATTAATTGATTTAATATCACTTGTTGCTGATGAGCTATTAAATCCACCCGAGCCTCGAGGGTGGAAAGACGGCGTGCGAGCCCGCTGTCTGCCGAGCCGCTCTGTTGAAGCCGTACTGACATAACACACGGCCCAGGAGACACGCACGCAGGCTCAGGATAGATTTAACAGCTTTATTAGCAACAAGGAAGTGTATGGCTGCGTGTCTGTGGAATAAGAATGTATTGGTGGTGGCGTCTGCGTCAGGCACGGGGGCAGGAGGCCGTACAGCCGGACAACCCTGTGGGAGAGAGCAGAGGGAGAAGGGTAACGGGCACCACACCAATACAGGGAATGATGATGATAGCTGGCTTACTTGATTATGACAGGTGGCTGGCGTCGACAAGGCCGGGTCCGGAAGACAGCGACCTGCAGTACCTGTGGCAGCAGCGTAGAGCCAACGGCGAGATGAGGAAGTCCGCCGCCGGGAATGTCCACCTGTGCACAGGGGAAGGCTAGAGGAGAGAGGTAAGGGGAGCTTACCTAAGTTATCTTCACTAGTCGGTTTGAGATCCGTAGTAGCAAAGGGGCCGAAGTTGAGAGACGGCTTCAGGCCGAAGCCCAGGGCAGAGTGGATTAAATACCTCGCCGCTGACGAGGAGCAGGTGTGCACGCGGCTGGCGCCGCTGATGAGCGGCAAGTCATAACACTGGTAGTGCAAAGGACATTCCATTTATAAGCTTACACCTATACAGGTCATCAATATACAGTGCAACACCACCACCCTTTTTTTGAGATCTGTTAATATGAAACACCTGATATCCCTCTATTGCCATCAGGGGAGCCTGCTCTTCATTAAGCCAAGTTTCAGAGACTGTGATAGCTGTAAATTTTCTGTCTAGCTGTTTTAAATAGTCTTGAATCTGTGCAAAGTTTTTGTTAAGACTGCTGCTGTTGAAGTGTATTATTGATAGTTTACCATCGAGTTGCACTTGACTAGCCCGGGGAACTTCTGCTTTTCTCTCGCTGTTGCTCAACGACGACGATGACTCACAGCCTTCTGGCTGAGAGTGGGGGCCAGCTGCTGCAATCTTCAGTTCCCAAACTTCCTCCTCTTGAAAGTGCTATTATAGCACTTAAGGGCAGCAGATGTAAAAGTTGTTAAAGGCTGAAGAGTTGAGGCGAAAACTGGTTCACTTCTCTTCAGGTGTTCCTCATCTTCAGCCCGCTGCTCCGGTAGGTGTTGCCTCCCTGAAGATCGCCGAGAAAATGAACATTTGGGGGAAAAAGGGCTTGGTTTTTATAACCTTCGCCCGAGTTCTCTGATTGGTCCCAAACTCACCCTAGGCTTCTTGGCCTCTTATGATTGGCTTCAAGTTACATTTTATATAACCATTACTTCATTCTGCACATGTTCGGGTTAGTCAATTCTCATAAACTATGCGACTGATCAGGCGCTCATGACTCATGGCCTTTCCCGCTAGCCTCTTAGCATTTTCCATTACCAAAATACCCCAGTTTGCTGGACATACAACGCCCAATCCCTCATTTCTAATACATTTCCAGTAAACAGGGTTCTTTCCAACATTTCACAATCTGTTTCACATAAAACCTTATTTTGTGCAGTTAAAAGATACATACAATCATACAGTTTGATTACACTCATTATTTCAGGTGATTACATACATTCATTACATGTACTTTTTACTCAATGAGTATACATTTTGTTTTATTGATTACACAGAGAATATCACATCTCATAGCATATGCAATTAATATGGCTTTTACATTCAGTCTCTGTGCTTTACCAATGTTGTTTCCCATCTTTTCTGAAGGCAGGATTCTGGGCCTTCTGGTAATTCCTCTCATTTTGCTGGTTACCCTGAGTGGATCTTTGAAGCCTGTTATGATCAGCAGCACAATTGCCCATTCTCCTTCCATAGTGGGTATATCGGTGTGAAGGGGAAGGCCGACCACCTTCAGCCCTTCTGCGGTAGTTGGGGTCATGTCGTCTTTATGAGTAGAAATCAATAAATTTACAAATAAATGTCACAAACTGATAAGAAAGTGACTTTCTGAAAGAACATTTGATCAGAGACAAAACTGAAGTGAAAGAAAAAGCTGATATTTTACAAGGAAAAACATTTGGTCAAAAGATTGAATGAAAGTTTTGCATGAAAAAGTCTCAAATTTCAGCTGAAAGTGACCAAATTGTGATCAGACATTGGCTATATTTACATAGACACAAGTAACCGAATTAAAAGCCTGACCGGAATAAAAATGCTTCATGTAAACATGGCAATCTGAATATTCTAACCCGATCATGCTCATTCAGATCAAAATTTCATTCTGATTGAGAGGGGTGGGTTTTGCCGATTGTTAATCCGAATGGTGTGCATGAAAACACTTATTCCAAACGGAGGACAGAAAATATGTTTACTGCGCATGTCTGTACACCAGCCGCACGTCGACGTGACGTATTTCCGCCTTCGCAGAAGCTAGGGGAAAACATAGCGGGAGTAAAACAAAACTGGTCTGTATCGTCCTGCTGTCTCCCTCTGTTCGTCATATACAGAAGTATGTACTTGTAGCTTCATTAAGGAGACCAGCAGAAGCAAAAGTACAGTCTGAATAACACAATACAGGTCAATTTCGATACGAAGCGGGGCTTGCTAACACCAGAAGTTGCTTCTTTTTCTACTATTTTCGGAATGTCGAAATGTCGATGTGCGAATGTCAAAATGATTTATTCCGTTCAAACCTGTGACACATGGAAATGCACGTCCTAATCAGATCAGCTTTTTCAAGATCCATGTAAACAGTAAAATTCTGATCTGAATTGTAATCAGATTGATGAAATTTTGCCCATATATAACCCTGGCCATTGATGCTGATGCAGTCCACTGAGGGAGAAGGAAAAGAACAGAATCTTCTGATCTTCTCTCTGGATTATATTGAAGATTTAAAGCCCCAAAACTGCTGTTGTGGACAGACCTGCAGGTTGAAGACCTTTAATCAGTCACATCCAACCTAGGATCCATGGAGCACATCTGGTCCACCACAGGGTGCTGACTGACCTCCTGACCTTTCCTTGATCAGAGACAGGGGACCCCTATTAACTGGCAACCATTCTGACTCCCAGTTCTCACTTCAGGACACAACCATTTACAATCCACAACTAACTCTCTTTAACAGCTCACAAACCAAATGTGCTCTACGGGCCACAGCTTGAACCTCACTGCTTAAAGCTTGTAAATGCGTAGGGCTGTCCTCAGACCAGTGTTGGCACTCTTCATTCAGCAGCAGTCCAGAGTGAAGATCAGAAGATTCTGGATTCTCTTTCTTCTCCTCAGTGGACTGCATCAGCATCAATGTCTTCTCCAGCTTCTTCTTTAACGCTGACCCACTCTCCTCTCCACACTTCTGGTAGCTCTCCACCTCCTCAATGGTCTGCTTGGAGCACATCTTCACTTAGTCCAGGATCACAAACCTCTACAACCAGCTGCAACATTTGGCCTGAAAAAGTGGCTCTGGAGGCATTTGGGCCCAAAAAACGTCTGCATGTAGAGAGCAGTGAATTCGATTAAAGCTGGAAAATTAAACCAATGACAGAAACAACTGGCCTGTCAACATCCACAACTTTTTCTGCTCTGAAATAAGTTACATTTCTCTCAGAAAATTACAATTACAATTTTATTCATAAAAATTTGATGTTTAATTTTTCATTTATGTCACAGCAATTTCCAACTTTTGTCCTTGGAAATGTGACTATTTTTGTAGCAAATTTATCAATTTTCTCCTCTTAAATAGACACTATTTTCCATGAATTTGTGATCATTTTTCTAGTTTCTGTCCAAGTCAGAGGGAGACGCTGGTTCTGGACAACAAAGACACATGTGGACATGAGCTGCAGGTTGCAGAGCCCTGAACACACAACACACATGGACACAACAAAAATGAGGAGTCTGACCTCAGAGCTTCAAGTCTACAATGTGGACTCTCCAGAAAACCACACAGCTGCTTCACTCCTGAATCCTGCAGCTGGTTGTGATCCAGGTCCAGATGTCTGAGATAGGAGGGGTTGGACTTCAGAGCTGAGACCAGATAATAACAGCTGATCTCTGACAAACTGCATCTCCTCAACCTGAATAAAGAATAAAAGATGTGAGTTTATCAAAGTTTCATCTTGAAATCCTTCAGTGTTTCATCATGTGTTCAGAGCTGAAGAAGGTTCAGAATGTAGAAGTTTAGAACCTGGAAACTCCAAGCAGCTGAAGCCAACAGGATGCAGGTTCAAAGAGTCCAAGAGAAGAAGAGAAAAAGACTCTCATTAATGTGAATGACAACATGCTGCTGCTTCAATGAAGACGGAGGGACTTCAGCTCTGAAACTCTGCAGCTGAAACATCACAGCTTTGCTCACAAAAACCCAAGTTCTTCAAGGGTTTTTCTCAAACATTTCTGCTCTTTTCTCTCAACTTTCAGCCTGTTTATCTACTTTTCAATCTGACAACTTTTCCTCACATTTTTGAAACTCTTCAAGAAAAAATTTATTTTTCTCTCAGTAATTAAGTTTTTCATTTTGACATTTTTTCATCTTTTGTCCAAGTCACATATTGATGAAAAAATAGTTTTTAATGTTATTAATGTCACACATGTGAGAAAAGCTGGGAATACACCAGTTTAATGAAGTTACACATTTTGAAAATTCATGAGAATAAAGGAGCAAATAGTTGTTTAAATGGATTGATGAGACTTTGAAACAAATCATTAAAAGCATATTTAAAGAGTCACAAATTGATGATTGAAAAAGTGGAAAATAAAGCAGAAAAGCCACACATGTTTACAAAGAAGCCAAATTCATTTCAAAAAACTAGCAGATGCATCAGACAAAAGTCAATTCAGCTGCTGAGTCTCCGTCTTTCTTTGACTTGATGGACAAATGCAGCTTGAAGACAGAGTCCAAACATGCACAAAGACATGCAGCCTATCACTGGACTCCATCTAGAAACCTCCAAAAACCACATTTACACCACTCAAGCTTGCTTTAGAATGACCTTTGACCTCCAACCAGCATTCTTCTGCCTTCCTGTGGTTGCATGAAGGAGTCACACATCAGCAACTAGTTACATTTCCTCCACTACATTTTCATCACATCCACATGGAGACACTGGATGTGCTCAAAGGGCCACATGTTGGAGAGCCGTGTTCTCCAGCACAGCTCAGGAACCTGAACTCCACACAGAGCCAGACTGAGGGGTTCTGGTCCAAAATAAACCTGCATGGAGGCAGAAAAATCTCAAGCTGCAAACTAAAGTCAAACAGCACAAAACTGCCTTCCTTTTAGCACCAAAATCAAACTTTGTCCAGGAAATTGCACATTTTTGCAGCTTGGGGGAATTTTTGGTTGCCAGTTTGTGGGCAGCTTTCTTCATTAAATTGCAACTTTTCTCCAAAATATCTGAGATTGTTGGCAGACATTTTCTCAATTTTGATTCAATTTGTCACATTTTCCTTTCCACAATTGTTACCTTTTACAGCTAAATTTGCAGACATTTTCACATCAATTTCTGACATTTTTTCATGTAAAACTCAAAGTTTTTCCAGGAAATTTTTGAATTGTTTCTTTCATACTTGTGAGGCTGGTTTTTATTTGTCTACAATAATTTTTTTTACAAAAATGTTTGATAGTTTGGGCAAAAATGTTCTGATTTTGGAATATATTTTTCTGTTGTAATTTTTCATCCTTTTCATGTAAAAAAGGCTGCAGATTTCACACATTTGTGACTTTTTAAAATAAAATTTCAACTTTCTTTGTCATCAGAAATTTTGTCACTTTTCTTTCTAATTTTTGGTTGTTTGATGCTAATTTATGTTGAATATTTTGACAGAAATTTTCTCTTTTCCTCATAAATTTGACATATTTCTTTCTATAATTTTGTTATGTTTCGTGGGTAAAATTGCAGCATTTCTCACATGAATTTGTTGTGCTTTTTAAAAAACCATCTTTACTGTCACTCAATCCATACAACCAATCATGTACAGTAGAATGAAATTGTGTTTCTTTTATCTACAGTGTTAATCACACACACACCCATATAGAATCAGAGGGGTCACTGCCATGCAAGATGCCACCACAGATTTCCCTCCTCCATTCCATTATTGCTGAGCACCAAGCTGCACGGCAGGAAGTTCTGCTTTTATATGGTCTTCAGCATGACCCGGCCGGGATTTGAACCCCTGCTTCCCGGGTGTGGGGGCAGATGCTCTACCAACTGAGCCACCTTTCTGGTAATAGTTTTTTTTAATATAAAACTGGAACTTTATCCAGTAAATTTGGTAATTTTATTTTAAATAGGTGACTTTTAAATGCAAATTTACCTAACTTGCATGTTTTTTTGGCATGTGGGAGGAAACCGCAGAAATCCCGAAGTAAACCTACACTGGGGATTCTAAACTGTCCTTCGGTATGAATGTGAGAGTGAATGGTTGTCTGTCTCTCTGTGTTGGCCCTGCGATGGACTGGCGATCTGTCCAGGGTGTACCCTGCCTCTCACCCAAAGATGCTGGGATAGACTCCAGCCCCCCTGCAACCCGAAAAGGATTAAGTAGAAGAAGATGAATGAATGAATGAATGAATGAATGACTTTTGAATGCAAGTTTATGAGTAGAAATCAATAAATTTACAAATAAATGTCACAAACTGACAAGAAAGTGACTTTTTGAAAGAAAATGTGATCAGAGAAAAAACTGAAGTGAAAGAAAAAGCTGATATTTTACAAGGAAAAACATTTGGTCAAAAGACTGAATGAAAATGTTGCATGAAAAAGTTTCAAATTTCAGCTGAAAGTGACCAACTTGTGATCAGACATTGATGCTGATGCAGTCCACTGAGGGAGAAGGACAAGAACAGAATCTTCTGATCTTCACTCTGGATTATATTGAAGATTTAAAGCCCCAAAACTGCTGTTGTGGACAGGCCTGCAGGTTGAAGACCTTTAATCAGTCACATCCAACCTAGGGTCCTTGGAGCACTTCTGGTCCACCACAGGCTGCTGACTGACCTCCTGACCTTTCCTTGATCAGAGAGAGGGGACCCCTATTAACTGGCAACCATTCTGACTTCCAGTTCTCACTTCAGGACACAACCATTTACAATCCACAACTAACTCTCTTTAACAGCTCACAAACCAAATGTGCTCTACGGGCCACAGCTTGAACCTCACTGCTTAAAGCTTGTAAATGTGTAGGGCTGTCCTCACACCAGTGTTGGCACTCTTCATTCAGCAGCAATCCAGAGTGAAGATCAGAAGATTCTGGATTCTCTTTCTTCTCCTCAGTGGACTGCATCAGCATCAATGTGTTCTCCAGCTTCTTCTTTAACGCTGACCCACTCTCCTCTCCACACTTCTGGCAGCTCTCCACCTCCTCAATGCTCTGCTTGGAGCACATCTTCACTTAGTCCAGGCTCACAAACCTCTACAACCAGCTGCAACATTTGGCCTGAAAAAGTGGCTCTGGAGGCATTTGAGACCAAAAAACTTCTGCATGTAGAGAGCAGTGAATTCTATTAAAGCTTGAAAATTAAATCAACGACAGAAAAAACTGGCCTGTCATCATCCACAACTTTTTCTGCTCTGAAATAAGTCACATTTCTCTCAGAAAATTACAAACTTCTTTCACAGAAACCTTCATTTTAACTGAAATTGGTCATTTTCTCTCATAAAATCAGAGCTTTTCTCATCATTTTTTAAATTTTACTGATTATTTTTTGTAGATGTTCCAATTTTATTCATAAAAATTTGATGTTTAAGTAATTTTTTTATTTATGTCACAACAATTTCTGACTTTTGTCCTTGGAAATGTGACTATTTTTGTAGTAAATTTATCAATTTTCTCCTCTTAAATAGACACTATTTTTCATGAATTTGTGATTATTTTTCTAGTTTCTGTCCAAGTCAGAGGGAGACGCTGGTTCTGGACAACAAAGACACATGTGGACATGAGCTGCAGGTTGCAGAGCCCTGAACACACAACACACATGGACACAACAAAAATGAGGAGTCTGACCTCAGAGCTTCAAGTCTACAATGTGGACTCTCCAGAAAACCACACAGCTGCTTCACTCCTGAATCCTGCAGCTGGTTGAAACCCAGGTCCAGATCTCTGAGATAGGAGGGGGTGGACTTCAGAGCTGAGCCCAGATAATCACAGCTGATCTCTGACAAACTGCAGCTCCCCAACCTGAATAAAGAATAAAAGATGTGAGTTTATCAGACAAAGTTTCATCTTGAAATCCTTCAGTGTTTCATCATGTGTTCAGAGCTGAAGAAGGTTCAGAATGTAGAAGTTTAGAACCTGGAAACTCCAAGCAGCTGAAGCCAACAGGATGCAGGTGCAAAGAGTCCAAGAGAAGAAGAGAAAAAGACTCTTATTAATGTGAATGACAACATGCTGCTGCTTCAATGAAGACGGAGGGACTTCAGCTCTGAAACTCTGCAGCTGAAACATCACAGCTTTGCTCACAAAAACCCAAGTTCTTCAAGGGTTTTTCTCAAACATTTCTGCTCTTTTCTCTCAAGTTTCAGCCTGTTTTTCTACTTTTCAATCTGACAACTTTTTCCTCACATTTTTGAAACTGTTCAAGAAAAATTTTATTTTTTCTCTCAGAAACTGTTTCACTTAAAATTGTAAAGTTTTTCATTTTGACATTTTTTCATCTTTTGTCCAAGTCACATATTGATGAAAAAATAGTTTTTAATGTTATTAATGTCACACATGTGAGAGAAGCTGGGAATACACCAGTTTAATAAAGTTACACATTTTGAAAATTCATGAGAATAAAGGAGCAAATAGTGGTTTAACCTGTTGCACTCCGGGATACCGCGGGCGGTCACGTCTCTGCGTCCTAGTGCGTCTCAGTGCCCACTGTGCGTCTCAGTGCGCACTGAAAAAAAAAAAAAAAAGCTGCATTTCCGTTCTTCCAGTACAGACACAGCCGCTAACAGAAAGCCAAAGGGGTGTTTGATTGGTTTAGATTTGATTGACCTCTCATTCGACTAATAAGAGCCTTGAATTGGGTTTCTGAAACCTTGAAGAACCAATGACTGAAAACCTAGCAAGAAGGACCTGCCTACCAACGACTGCGAATACAACAAGCCAATTGAAGCAGAGAAGTTTGACGATTGAAACGCGTGCGTCCCGTGCGTAAAATCTGTTTTGTCTAAGCCGCTGGGTGACACACATTGAGACCTGTGTGTAACGGTAGCGTTCGCCACTCTCAGCCATTAGCCAGTCTTTTTTTGTTACTACTGTTCTTATTTGATGAGATTTCGGTGTTGCTGTCTGACTCAAATCTGGACTATCTTTGTCTCTCAGAAAGCTGGCTACACAGTAACATTGACACCAATATGATCGATATTATGGGCTATCAGTGTTTTAGAAAAGACAGGCAGCCAGGGAGGGGAGGAGGTGTTTTAATTTACATCAAAGAGAAATTTAAATGCCAACTGGTTAATCTGAATACTTCACTTGAATGTTTAGCAGTTAATGTATGTCTCTCACCGGTAATGAATTTCAACATCGCAGTATTGTACAACCCACCCTCACACAATTCTTCTTTTTATAATGAATTAAGTGATCTGGTTAAACAACTTGAGAGGAGCAGAGAAACCATATATTATGGTGATTTCAATATCAACTGGTCTGATAATAAGGAAAAACAGAAACTGAAAAGCCTCATGACTAAATTTAATTACAAACAAATGATTACAAATTTAATTACAAACAAATCACTACCTCCCAATGCAACTTCTCCGCCAGTTGCTGCTGCTGATCTGAAGTTTTTTCAGTCAGTCTTAGCTGTGGGAGCAGCGGCTATTGGCACTGGCCGGAAACAAAGGCGGCATGGTAAACGTGCCGGTGCGCTAGTCAGGCTGAAGAAACGAGGATTTCGCACGCCGCTCCCATCGATCCATCTGGCAAATATCCGCAGTTTGGTGAACAAAATGGATGAACTGCTGCTCCTGACTCACAAAAACCTGGATTTTAGCAGATCTGGCGCCCTTTGTTTCACAGAGTCCTGGCTGAGTGAACACATCCCGGACAGCGCGGTCCGCCTGGACGGATTCCAGCTGTTTCGCGCTGATCGCAGCCGAGAATTCTCTGGAAAGACTAAAGGTGGTGGAATCTGCTTCTACATAAACGAAGGTTGGTGTACTGATGTCACAGTGTTGAAGAAGTTTTGTAGCCCTAACCTAGAGTCACTGTTCATAAACTGTAAACCCTTTTATTCACCGCGAGAGTTCTCCTCATTTATTCTGGTCGGAATTTATATCCCGCCTGCTGCTTCTACAACAGAGGCCCTGCAGCACCTCGCTGACCAGATAGCAGAGGTGGAGGAAAAACATCCAGACTCTCTGCTTATCATTCTGGGTGATTTCAATAGAGCTAATCTCACAAATGAGCTTCCTAAATACAGACAGCATATTAAATGTCCCACCAGGGACACAAATACACTCGACCACTGTTACACAGTTTTAAGGAATGCCTATCATGCCGTCCCCCGTGCAGCTCTGGGTTTTTCTGACCACTGCCTGCTCCATCTTATTCCAACATACAGACAGAAACTAAAAACTTCCAAGTCTGTAGTAAGGACTGTGAAGAAATGGACTGAGGAATCAAAGCTGAAGTTACAAGCCTGCTTTGACTGCACAGATTGGAGTGTTTTTGAAGCTGCAGCCATTAACTTAAATGAAATCACTGACACTGTGATGTCATACATCTGTTTCTGCGAGGACATGTGTGTGCAGACCAAGACCTTCTGCACATACAACAACAATAAACCCTGGTTCATTCCTAAACTGAAGCAGCTACGTCAGACCAAGGAGGAGGCCTACAGGACTGGTGACTGGACTCTGTACAAGCGGGCCAGAAACATGCTGACGAAGGAGATCAGGCTTGCTAAGAGGAGCTACAGTGTGAAGTTACAAAAAAACTTCTCAGCCAACAACTCTGCTTCTGTCTGGAGAGGCCTGCAGAATATCACCAACTACAGGAGACCATCCCCCCACCCTGTGGAAAACCTCCAGCTGGCTAACGACCTAAACAGCTTTTACTGCAGGTTTGAAAAGAACCTACAGTTCTCACCTCCCACCCACAAAAAAGGATTATCTGCAGCCCCAGGAACTCCATCCCTCCTCCACTCTGACCTCCCACCAGCACTAACGATCTGTGAAGAGGAGGTGCGCCGGGTCTTTCAGAGACAAAAGATCAAGAAGGCTGCAGGACCTGATGGTGTGTCTCCGTCCTGCCTGAGAGTCTGCTCCAATGAGTTGGCCCCCATCTTCACCCGGATCTTTAACAGATCACTGGAGCTGCGTGAAGTGCCTTCCTGCTTCAAACGCTCCATCATCATTCCAGTTCCCAAGAAACCCTCTGTTACAGGATTAAACGACTACAGACCTGTTGCCCTGACCTCTGTGGTCATGAAATCCTTGGAGAGATTGGTGCTGAACCACCTGAAGGTCATCACAGGCCCCCTGATGGACCCACTGCAGTTTGCCTACCGGTCAAACAGGTCAGTGGATGATGCAGTGAATATGGGACTACATTACATCCTGCAACACCTCGACTCCCCAGGGACGTACGCCAGGATCCTGTTTGTCGACTTCAGCTCAGCGTTCAACACCATCATCCCAGGCATTCTTCATCAGAAACTCCTCCAGCTCAAGGTGCCCCCCTCCACCTGCCAGTGGATCTCCAGCTTTCTGACTGACAGGTGGCAACAGGTGAAGCTAGGGAGATTTACATCCAGCTCCCGAAAAATTAGTACTGGCGCCCCCCAAGGATGTGTCCTTTCCCCACTGCTCTTCTCCCTCTACTCCAATGACTGCACCTCAGAGGACCCTTCGGTGAAGCTCCTGAAGTTTGCGGACGACACCACAGTCATCGGTTTGATTCGGGATGATGATGAGTCTGCATACAGGCGGGAGGTGGAGCAGCTGATCCTCTGGTGCAGCCAGAACCATCTTGAACTTAACCCAGCCAAAACGGTGGAGATGACTGTGGATTTCAGGCGACACCCCCCTTCATTCCCCCCACTCACCATCCTCAACAGCACAGTGTCCACTGTGGACTCCTTCAAGTTTCTGGGTACCACAATCTCCCGGAACCTGAAGTGGTCCTCCCATATAGACACTGTCCGGGAAAAGGCCCAGCAGAGGTTGTTTTTTCTGCGTCAGCTCAAGAAGTTTGATTTGCCTCAGGAGCTGCTGGTTGTCTTCTACACCGCTATCATCCATCATGCAATCTGTCCTCTGCTTTTCCATCACTGTCTGGTTTGGATCTGCCACTAAACAGGACAAGACCAGACTGCAGCGGATCATTAAGTCTGCGGAGAGGATCATTGGTACTGACCTACCCTCCATT
Organism: Pholidichthys leucotaenia; assembly: GCA_020510985.1. Lineage (NCBI taxonomy): Eukaryota > Metazoa > Chordata > Actinopteri > Cichliformes > Pholidichthyidae > Pholidichthys > Pholidichthys leucotaenia. The sequence continues at coordinate 173,739,211 of CM035850.1, forward strand.
GAGAACTTATATCGGTCCATAACCAGGAAACGGGCGGGAAACATCTGTGCTGACCCATCACACCCCGGCCACAAACTGTTTGAACTTCTATCTTCTGGTCGTCGTTACAGATCACTGAAGGTCAAAACCACCCGTCACAGGAACAGTTTCTTTCCTCAAGCCATCACTCTGATGAACTCCTAACATTCACCTAGTCCTACCTGTTGCTGTACTCATGACTTTTCATCCATTATTACATTGCACATAACTCTCACACTGCTTTTTACTTCATTCACATTATATCACTGAATCTGAGTTCACATTGAAATACTGAGTGACTGTATATTTTTTCATATATTTCTGCAAAGTGTGGTTAGTCTGAGTAAATAACTGCATATATTCCTGTATATATTTGCATCCTTTTATAGAAACGTGGACAGACTGTAATTTACTGTACATACTCTGTTGTCATTGAATCCTTATTTAAATCCTCCACCTGAACAATGAGAGCAAGTTTTTAGCCAAAGTCAAATTCCTTGTATGTGTTGTGCATACTTGGCCAATAAAGCTGATTCTGATTCTGATTCTGATTCTGATGATCAAAGCACCCACCAGGATAACCAAACAATCGAGAACACTTATTGACATGGTATTCACTAATAAACCAGAACGAATAACCAGAACCTATAATCTTGTAACTGGTCTCTCAGATCATAACATGGTTCTTGCTGTCAGAAAACTCACTAAAAAGCGACTACAATATTTTGGAGGAGTCGATATTGACAAACCAAATTTTATTATTCCCAAATCAAAAAATGAGGAGTTTGAACATTACTTAGAGAATCAAAATTGGGAGCAGCTCATGTCAATAAACGAAGTAGATGATTGTTGTAACTTTATAACTGCAACAATTACTAAGTCCATAGAAAAATTTACAAAGCAAATTAAAAGTAGACAACAGAAGATTAACCAACCATGGTTAAATAATGAAATAAGAAAACTTATGAAGAGGCGAGACTCTGCATTGAAAACATCATTAACCTCTAAACTGCAAAATGATCACCTTGTGTACAAAAGTTTGAGAAATAAAGTGGTACAAGAGCTGCGAAAATCAAAAGTATTTTATTACAATAAACTGATAAATCATGCAAAGGGTAACAACAGTTCCATATGGAGGCATTTAAATAACTTAACTAATAAAAAAAATGTTCAGAAGGGGGTAAAGGAACTTAGAATCAATGGCAAGACCATCAGTGACGAGGCTACATTGGCAAATGAATTTAATTCATATTTTGTGGGCTCTGTGGAAGACTTGACAAAAAACTTTGTGCCGCCAAATGTGCTCAACAACACGAATTCAATACTTCCAACAGATTCTTTTCACATCTATGAGGTAAATGAGAAGTTAATTGCTGGTATTGTTAAAACACTGTCAAACTCAAAAACTAATTATATCTACAACATGAGCACCTCCTTTCTCAAAACGCACAGCAAAATATTAATCAAACCACTGACTCATCTCATTAAGCTCTCCATTAGGTCTAGTACATTTCCATCTGGCTGGAAAAAAGCTGTCGTCATACCAGTTCATAAATCAGGCAGTAAAGACGATATATGCAATTACCGCCCAATCTCTATCTTACCAGTCCTGTCTAAGGTTCTTGAAAAAGTCGTAGCTACACAGCTGATAGACTACTTACAAGACAATCAACTCCTTCATCCACATCAATTTGGTTTTAGACCAGGATACTCAACAGAAACAGCAAATTGTTGCCTTATTGAAAACGTCAAACAGTCCTTGGACAGGGGTAATGTGGTAGGAGCTGTTTTTCTAGATCTCAAAAAGGCTTTCGATACTGTAAACCACAGTTTGCTTTTATCCAAAATGGTAACTTTTAACTTCTCCCCACATACATTAGAATGGTTTGCATCTTATCTCCAGAATAGAGAACAATGCGTAAAAGTTCACCAGGATAAATCCTCATTCTTAAACAACCGCATGGGTATCCCACAAGGGTCCATTCTTGGTCCATTACTTTTCAGCATTTTTATTAATGACTTGCACTTACACTGCTCAGCTGCAACATGCCAACTTTATGCAGATGATGCAGTTATTTACACAGCTGCCAAGACTCCAGCACAGGCTGCAGATGTACTGTCTACAAGTATGGTTGATGTCCAAGAGTGGCTCCTCCAGAACCATCTATTGCTGAACCTTCAGAAAACAGTCTCAATGTGCTTTTCAATCAAAAAATGTAACCTGCAACGTTTTAAAGTTAATATACATGATCATGACATCAGTTTAGCTACAGAATTCAAATACCTTGGCATTGTACTAGATCCTCAACTCAAATTTAATCTTCATATAAAGAAAATTTCAAAAACAGTAAAAAAAAATCTGAACTGCTTTAAATTAATTAGATATTACATACCTTACGAAGCAGCTGTACTGTATATGCACTCTATGGTTTTTTCTCATATATCATACTGTTTGACAGTCTGGGCTCAAGCAGCCCCTTCCACAATAAGACATATAGGTTCATTATATAATCAAACCCTAAAAATCTTAGACAAAAAGCCCATTAGGTGGCATCACTGTAATGTTTTAAAAAAAATACAACCTATTGAGTTTTGAGAGTTTCATTGACCTCTGTTTTCTGAAATTAACGTTCAAATGTCTCCATAAATCAGCACCCGAGCCACTTGCTGGTTTCATCCAAAGACAGGACAGCAGCAGAGCCACCAGGAGTTCTGTTAACAATAACTGTAAAATATTCCACCGCAGAACCACATTTGGACAAACAGCTTTCTCTATAAAGGGCAGTCACATCTGGAACACAATGCGAAATGAAATTAAAATAATAACGGACTTTAAAACATTCACTAAAAAGGTTAAAAACTGGCTGAAAAATAAACAAGAATGTACTCATGTATGAATTGATTGTCTACAAGGTGAGAGTGAATGAAGGGAAGGAATGAATGTGTTTGTTTATAGTGAGTGACGAAGGGAGGGAGGCCTGAAATAGGCAAATGTGAGTCAGGTTGTTATATTTGTGTATTTATAATATTTATAATATTTATAATTGTGTATTTATAGTATTTATAATATTTATAATTGTATATTTATAATCTTTTTGCATTGATGTATGTGGTTATTGTGTATTTTCTTTATTTCTTTTCTTTTCTTTACTTGATTCTCTTTTCTAAAGCCCATCCAGGGACAAGAGTTGCAAATTAGCTAATAGCTATACACTCCATGTGCAACACATCAGATTGATTGTCATTGATTAATTGTCTATGTTTATTGCACTGTCCCTGTCAAATAAACTAATCTATCTATTTGTTTTGAAAAATCGTTTGCAAAAACTGCTATCATGGAAGCGGAGATGGTTTGACCAGGTCGGGTGACCAGAACCACGAGTCCGTTAACAACCGGACCAGCTTCATGTTCATCTGACAATGAGGAACAGATGTTCGCCAACAACACTGCTGTTGTGGACAGGTAAGCGTTATAAGCTAAATTATTCTTTATCAATGAAAATAGTAATAAAAATGACTTTTGACCGATTGGTAATTACAATGGTCTGACGTGGCCACATGATGGACCGTTGACGGACCATTTTTTGTGCGCCGAGCTCCTCTGTAGCGGGGGTGGGGGGGTGGGGGGGTTGTTATCCTCTACATTGCAGAGATTTTAGTATAATTTTTATTGCACTGTAGCTACAGAGCTACAAGCCACAGAAGCTTGCCAAACGTGTCTACCCCGAGTCTCAGTGTGGCTTCCGCGCTGAGCGATCGACGGTAGACATGATATTCTCCATCCGCCAACTCCAGGAGAAATGCAGAGAACAGAACATGCCCCTGTACGTCGCCTTCATCGACCACACCAAAGCGTTCGATCTGGGCAGCAGAGAGGGCCTTTTCAAGATCCTGCCAAAGATAGGATGCCCACCAAAGTTGCAAAGCCTCATCGAATCGTTTCACACCAACATGCAGGGGATAGTGCAGCACGACGGCAACGTCTCAGAGCCATTCAACATATGCAGCGGAGTGAAACAGGGCTGTGTACTTACGCCAACCCTCTTTGGGATTTTCTTTGCTATGCTCCTGAGGCATGCCTTCAGCACAGCAACAGAGGGAATCTACCTGCACACAAGATCTGATGGCAGGCTTTTCAACCTCGCCCGCCTGAAAGCCAGAACCAAAGTACGCGTGGCTCTAATCAGAGACATGCTGTTCGCAGACGACGCTGCAGTCACGACCCACACACAGCAGGAGCTTCAGACCCTGATGGACCACTTCTCCCAGGCATGCAAGGACTTCGGGCTTACCATCAGCCTGAAGAAGACTAATGTCTTGGCGAAAGGCACGAAAGCACCAATAAACCATCACCATCGACAACTACGAGATGGAGGTCATGAATCAGTTCACGTACCTGGGGTCCACGATCAGCAGCAACCTCTCCCTTGATACAGAGATCGGCAAGAGGATTGGAAAATCAGCCTCCACACTCGCTCGCCTCACCACACGAGTGTGGGAGAATCCCAAACTCTCTGTCAAGACAAAGACGGCAGTGTACAATGCCTGCATCATCAGCACACTGCTCTATGGGAGTGAGACGTGGACAACATGCGCCCGGCAGGAAAAGAGACTGAACTCCTTCCACTTGCGCTGCATTCGCCGTATCCTGGAGATATCCTGGCAGGACAAAGTGCCCAACACAGAAGTTCTGTCCCGCGCCGGCCTTCCCTCCATGTTCACTCTACTCAGGCAGTGCAGGCTTCGCTGGCTAGGCCACGTTCACCGTATGGAGGATGGCAGATTCCCCAAAGACGTCCTCTACGGAGAATGAATGAATGAATGAATAAGGTTTATTGTCAATACTACCATACGTAATACATACAGGAGAATTGAAATTTGACTTGACATTGGGCGCGCTCAGTAAGCACATCCCATAGCGGGGGCAGCCCGAAGGCGCCAGTCGAACAGTGAGGGTAAAGAGGGGAAGGGGGGGGAGGAGAACACAATAGGCAGAGAGAAAAAACATAGTTATCAGAATAACGCTCGTATAAGCTCATATAAAGCTCAAATGAGCCAAATTTTGATCACACAGAAAAAAACCCTCTATGCACAATTAGCAGACGTTGACAAATGACAAAGCGAGAGAGACCAGTGTATGTAGTCAGCATATGATCAGTGTGTGACGCAGTGTGGAGGTGTGCCAATTGCTGGTGAACAGCAGAGGGCACCCCCTGGCAACGGATAGTCATGTGTTCTACTCGGCATGTCCATTCTCATGCAGGTGGCAAGTTCTGTAAACACATGATAGCGCTGTCCTTGAGGAGCTCGATCTGCAGAACAACAGCCATTGTTTGTCGATGTCTGGGTTAAGCCATTTCTCCAGTGTTATCTTCATCGAGGAGGAATGTAAACAAGGGCACCAAAACACAAGGTCAAATCTGCACAGTGCACTCAGAGAATAAAAAAATTTCCCTCTCTTCGATTCTGTGCTTCAAATTTCATACAGGCTTGAATCATGCTTTAGATCATTCTCTGGAGAGCACTCAGCGATCCACAGATATTATCCACCTACCGAAACATAGGTAAACATGTCCAAGAGAGTCCGTTCTCTCTTCAATGCATGCCAGGTGGTAAATTCCATGTTAATCCTGCCGCTGACAGTCAGTGCTCCCCCCAGCTGGACGAATTGTTGAATTTATTGAGGGAGCTACGCCGGGGTCCGCATTTGATTAGCTCACCCAGATAATTTCGATACACTAGGAAACTCCAGGGGCCAAACAGAAAATCCTGTGATCAGTTCAATCTCAGTCGAATCACACAGACACATGAATTCCAATGCCATGAGTCTTCCTTGGGTTCCCCCTGACCTGATCTTCTTCTTTTAAAGTGGTGACAATCGCATATAAGCCGCTTTCCAGATCCATAATTTCCATTTGGATTAAGATTCAGCCAGGAGAAGAGTGACATTGCAAGCTGGGATCAGAAGGGAGAGGATTAGGAGGGAGAGGGAAGAAAAGAAAAACTGGCGACTGGCAGGAGAGACAGAACTGGCGACTGGCAGGAGAGACGTTGGCTGCCCACAGCTGCGCTTTAGAGACATCTGCAAGAGAGACATGAAGGCCCTGGAGATCAACACAGAGCGCTGGGAGGACCTTGCAACGGACCGCTCCAAATGGAGAGGTACCCTGACCAGACAGCTCAAGGTGGGTGAAGAGAGACTGACTGCTGCAGCAGATGAAAAAAGGACCCGCAAGAAGAACCGCCACAGCTCCAGCAGCACGGAGACCACCCACAAGTGCGACCTGTGTGACAGGGACTGCCATTCGCACATCGGCCTGCTCAGCCACAGGCGGTGCTGTTCCAGCAGAGTAGACGTTTAGGATTCTCTTCCATGGTCATCATAGACCTACGGAGGCCGACGACGGTCGGTTATTTTTTCTTGTAAAAAAAGGCCACACATTTTTTACGTGGCATGTTTCTTTGTTTACGTGGCATGCTTCTTTGTTTCCACACACACACAGCCCTGAGTGTCACCTTTCATTAGAGCCCAAGATGAAGCTTCTATGTTGAAGCATTTAAAAGTTATAGACGTTTTTCCAAACTGTGCCATTTGGCACAATATGGCACAGTTCAAAAATGCCTGGGAACAACCTGAGAAAAAAGCTGTGTAATATATTCATTTTTTGTGGTTACAAAATTTTGACCTCAGCTTGATAACACTTGGTTCTACATTTCTGTTGCATTTTCCAGCCAGTATCTGACAGCTGTGTGTTATTTGCAAGCATTTGTATCTAAAAAAACACCCAGGCGAACTTTATTTTCTTCAGATTCAGTATGTTTAGATGACTGTTACTCAGTGGCAGGAGCACTTAGACTCTAAGTGACATAATGCACGGCCCAGGAGACACACACGCAGGCTCAGGATAGATTTAACAGCTTTATTAGCAACAAGGAAGTGTATGGCTGCGTGTCTGTGGAATAAGAATGTATTGGTGGTGGCATCGGCGTCAGGCACAGGGGCAGGAGGCCGTACAGCCGGACAACCCTGTGGGAGAGAGCAGAGGGAGAAGGGTAACGGGCACCACACCAATACAGGGAATAATGATGGTAGCTGGCTTACTTGGTTATGACAGGTGGCTGGCGTCGACAAGGGCGAGGCCCAGGAGACAGCGACCTGCAGTACCTGTGGCAGCAGCGTAGAGCCAACGGCGAGATGAGGAAGTCCGCCGCCGGGAATGTCCACCTGTGCACAGGGGAAGGCTAGAGGAGAGAGGTAAGGGGAGCTTACCCAAGTTATCTTCACTAGTCGGTTTGAGATCCATAGTAGCAAAGGGGCCGAAGTTGAGAGACGGCTTCAGGCCGAAGCCCAGGGCAGAGTGGATTAAATACCTCGCCGCTGACGAGGAGCAGGTGTGCGCGCGGCTGGCGCCACTGATGAGCGGCGAGTCATAACACTAAGTGCTCCTGCCACTCTCTAAGTATAATCATAATCATACAGTCATAAGCTCTCTAAGTCTTAGAGAGATTATGACTGTTTTGCCAAAAAATTCAAAGTGTTTTCTTTGAAATGAGACCAACCCCATGAAGATGCTGCAAAGGGTTGAAGAACAGCTTTTGATTTACATTGGGTATGTTATTTTTAGGCGTTTTTAGGGAAATTGATCAGAGTGCAAGGGGTTAAATGGATTGCTGAGACTTGGAAAACAAATCTTTAAAAGCATATTTAAAGAGTCAAAAATTGAGGATTGAAAATGTGGAAAATAAAGCAGAAAAGCCACACATGTTTACAAAGAAGCCAAATTCATTTCAAAAAAACTAGCAGATGCATCAGACAAAAGTCAATTCAGCTGCTGTGTCTCCATCTTTCTTTGACTTGATGGACAAACGCAGCTTTAAGACAGAGTCCAAACATGCACAAAGACATGCAGCCTATCACTGGACTCCATCTAGAAACCTCCAAAAACCACATTTACACCACTCAAGCTTGCTTTAGAATGACCTTTGACCTCCAACCAGCATTCTTCTGCCTTCCTGTGGTTGCATGAAGGAGTCACACAACAGCAACTAGTTACATTTCTTCCACTACATTTTCATCACATCCACATGGAGTCACTGGATGTGCTCAAAGGGCCACATGTTGGAGAGCCGTGTTCTCCAGCACAGCTCAGGAACCTGAACTCCACACAGAGCCAGACTGAGGGGTTCTGGTCCAGAACCATTTCCGGTTCCGGGTGAGGACAAGTGACGACGCACAGGTAATAGCTCCCAGTTCGTGTCTGTTTAAAAGGCAGTTAAACGCAGTTAGAACGCAGTTTGGAGCTGGCGTTTTGAGCGTTTTTTTGTTGCTGCTGCTGGAGGGTGAACCTGCTCGTGAGGAATAAGGAGGAATTTGCCAGTAGTAGCTGGTGAAGCTGTGAAGCTGTGAAGCAATTGGCCCCGCGCCCCGCGCCCCCCGCCCCTCGCGCTCAGGGAAAACAAAGGGATTTCTCCCACGTGTTTTTTTTTCCTACAATCCAAATCAGCGATCATCGGCCGGGGTAATGGGTACAAAGAGAGCTCTGCAAAATGAAGAGGTGGATGAAATAATAAAAGCGCTGTATTTCTTGGCAGAAGAGATGTCTGCTCTAAAGTCACAGCAAAGAAACATCCTGGACCTAGTGGAGGAAATTAAAGCGCTGCGCAGCCAGAACGCTGAGAAAGACAAGAGGCTGGGGTATCTGGAGAGCAGAATGGCTGAGATGGACCAGAACACTCGGGCGAACGACGTGATTATCACGGGGCTCCACATCAAACCCCGATCATACGCGAGAGCAGTTGCCGCAGACAGCAGTGGAAGTCAGCTGGATGAGGAATCCATTGAGCAACAAGTGTCGGCCTTCATGCAGTCGAAAGGAATTCAGCTGGACTGCAACAACATAGAGTCCTGCCACCCTCTGCCCAGGAAAAACGGTGACAAACCTGCTGTGATCATGAGGTTTGTAAACAGAAAACACAAGACGGCGCTACTGAAACAAGGTAGGAAGCTGAGAGGAACAAACATTTACATAAACGAGCACCTCACGAAAGAAAACACAGAAATAGCCAGGAAAGCAGGATACATGAAAAAGCAGAAAAAAATTCAAAACACCTGGACATCAAACTGTAAAATATTCATCAAATTAAACGGATCGCCTGAAGAAGCCAAGGTCATTAACATCCATAATATTATGGAACTGGACAAATATCAATGAATATTACGAACTGGAGTCACAGCAACAATTCAGACAACTATAGGACACTCAAGGATTTTACTCATCTGCAACAATACATTCAACAACATGAATCAAAAAATCAACAAACAGGAACAACAGGAACTGAAAATTTTTGAATACACAGATCACAACCCACAGGACGTAGAATATGACATAGACCCTGATAATAATTTTTTTAACTCAATCAATAATGACTGTAATTATTACACAGATGAACAGTTTAACACATTGATCACATCTGATTTCAATATTTCTATGATCCACTTCAACAGCAGGAGTCTCTATGTAAACTTTAATAACATTAAAGATTATTTACATCAGTTTAAAGAGCCATTCAATATTGTGGCAATATCAGAGACGTGGCTCAGTGAAGAGAAAGGAGTGGATTTTACCATGGATGGCTATGAATTAAATTATATAAATAGAAAAGTGAAAAAAGGAGGAGGAGTTGCAATTTATGTTGAGAAGTGCTTGAAATACAAGGTTGTTGAAAATCTGACAGTAACTGTGGATGATTTATTTGAATGTATTACAATAGAAATCTGTCTAGACAATGTGAAGAATGTAGTAGTGAGCTGTGTATATAGAACACCTGGATCAAACATTGACTTATTTAAGGACTGGATGGAAAAAATGTATGCAAAACTAACTCATAAAGTTATGTTCATCTGTGGGGATTTCAATATAGATCTGATGAACTCAAAACAACATAGTTTGACAGAAGAATTTATCAACACAATGTACAGCATGGGCTTACATCCAATAATTACCGGACCTAGCAGAATCACGTCACACAGTGCCACACTAATAGATAACATATTCACAAACATTATGGAAAATAATATCAGGAGTGGGCTCTTATTGAATGATATCAGTGACCACCTGCCGATTTTTGTCTATCAATGTGATTATAGGAAGAAAAAGTATACCAAAAATATTAAATATAAAAGAATAATAACCGAAGAATCAATGTATTTACTGACAAAGGAATTATTAATACAAGATTGGAAGATAGTTTATGATGAAAATGACATAAATAGAGCATATGATAAATTTTTACAAATATTTCAATCATTGAACAATAAATACTGTCCTATAAAACAATACAGTGACAGACAACAAAAAAAAAATATTCCTTGGGTCACCAAGGGGTTAATAAATGCATGTAAAAAGAAGAATACATTATATAAACAATTCATTAAATGCAGAATGGTGGAAGCTGAGATCAAATATAAAAGATATAAAAATAAGCTTACTACTATAATGAGGACCTGTAAGAAAGAATATTACAACAGAATACTAGAGGATAACAAAAATAACATAAGAGGAATATGGCAAGTACTCAATGGGATTATTAGTAATCGTCCTAAGAATCCAGAATATTTTATCGAAAATGGCAGTTTGATTAATAATATGGAAGTTGTGGTCAGTGGTTTCAATAAATTTTTTGTAAACGTTGGTCCTGAATTAGCAAAATCAATAGTGACACCGGAAACAAACCACAGTGGTTCTGTGAATGAAATAGAGGATAGAAATCCAAACACAATCTTTTTGGGTGCAGTTACTGAAAAGGAAATTATCGAGACTGTGAGTAAATTTAAGAACAAGAAATCAACGGACTGGAATGAAATTGACATGACAATAGTGAAAAAAGTAATTGAGGGAATTGTTAAGCCACTCACCCACATCTGTAACCTGTCATTTCAAACTGGTACATTTCCAGACAAAATGAAAATAGCAAAGTAATACCTCTATACAAAACAGGAGACAGTCATCGCTTCACAAATTACAGGCCAGTCTCTTTACTCTCACAATTCTCCAAAATACTTGAAAAAATCTTCACTAAGAGACTGGATGATTTCACTGAAAAACACAACCTCCTTACAGATAGCCAGTATGGTTTTAGAGCAGATAAATCTACATCTTTGGCACTGATCGAACTTATAGAAGAAATTACTAGTTGTATAGATAAAAAAAAAGGTTGCTGTAGGAGTATTTATAGATTTAAAGAAAGCTTTTGACGCCATTGACCACAGAATACTACTAAGGAAACTGGAAAGGTATGGGATAAGAGGGGTAGGACTGAGTTGGGTGGAAAGTTATTTAAGTAACAGACAACAATTTGTTCAAATTGGTGAGCACAAATCACCCTTCATGGACATCACTTGTGGTGTGCCCCAGGGGTCAGTTTTGGGACCCAAACTCTTTATTTTGTATATAAATGACATGCCAAGTATCAAAAATTCTGAAATTGATTTTGTTTGTGGATGACACAAATATCCTTTGCACTGGTGAGAATTTGCAGCAGGTTTTAGAGGTGGTCACAACTGAAATGGAAAAATTAACGCAGTGGTTCAACAAAAATAAATTATCTCTAAATCTAAAAAAAAACAAAAATTATGGTGTTTGGAAATTATAAAATAAATCATGAAATAATGGTAACAATAGATGATACCAGAATAGAAACAGTACAGGAAAATAAGTTTCTGGGGGTGACGCTAGACAATAAAATCTGCTGGAAACCTCACATCAGTCACATCCGGGCTAAATTAGCAAAATGTATAGGCATACTGGGGAAGACAAGACACATCTTGGACTATAAATCATTGGTCTTATTGTACAATTCACTGTTTTTGTCATGGCGGCCTCTGGACCGTCATTGGCGTCATCAACTCCAGCTGCGCACAGACCAACAGGTCTGTGCGCAGCTGACGTACCGGTAGTCGCCACCGCGACTACCGGTACGTCTTGCTCCTCAGCTTCAAGAACTACTGCTATCTCAGTTGCATGAGTATTCGCCACCGCTATCAGTGGAGTCCCTGTCATCGTTATCAGCTGTATCATCATCACCACGTTCAGTGGAATCACTCACCGCGTCATCATCAGGATCATCGTCATCCCGGCCTGTGAAGTTACGGCCGGTGTTATCACAAGGATTTCCCTCGTCACAGCCACGGGTGGTATCTCCAGCACGTTCACGGACACCTTCACCTCCACGCTGCATGGCCGCTGGAACTCAGCAGGGCGAAACCTGTGCTTCACTCAAGTAAGCCTCTCCACCTGCAGCTCTTCACGAGTGTGGAGCAAAAGTAATTATTTCTGCTCGTATGTTCCAGGGTTGCCGGGTCTCCGTCCAGGCTGCTCAGCTCCAGTGACCAGAACACGATCCACGCACTCACTCACGCACTACACACTCTCACTATTAAATAAAAGGATTATTGTCACTATCTGCCCGTGTCAGTATCTGTCTCCTGGGTCCTGAAACATGTCAGTACGACTCCGTCACATTGACCCAGCGGACAGTTCACTGTCGCGCCAACTCAACACTCTTAGCGCCCGGGTAGATTTATTAGCACACCAACAGACAGTAATCTTAAACCAGTTGACCTTAATTAATGGTCGGCTGGATCATCTGGAAGGACACCAGACGTTTCCCCCGACCTCAAATATCTCAGCCCCTGCAGGCTTAGCATCTGGACAAGCTAACACCTCTTTGTCTTCATGTCTCACCCCTATTCCCACACCTGCCCGGTTCAGCGGAAAGCTCGGGGAAGCTCGAGGATTCCTGTTACAATGTGAATCAGTTTTTCTCCGCGTTCCGGGAGATTTCACCCTTGATTCAAGTCGGACTGGTTATGTCATAAATTTGCTGGCAGGAAGAGCCTTAGATTGGGCCTATTCTATCATGGCTAAACCAAACTATTCCCTGCTTACTTACCAGGAGTTTGTGACTGAATTTATGTCCGTGTTTGACCATACTGATAGGGGTGAGGTGTTGACAGAACGGCTGTTGAGCCTACAGCAGGGAAAGAGATCAGCTGCTGACTACGCTATTGACTTCCGGGTCCTGGCCGCAGAGATCGGGTGGGGGGAGCCATCATTGTGTGGTATTTTCCTACGTAGTCTTAACGATGAGTTAAAGGATGAGTTAGCGGCACGGGATAAACCGGATAATTTGCGGGATTTGATCGCCTTAGCGGTTAGTCTGGATAGCAGATTAAGGGAACGGGCGGCTGGACGGCGAACTACTTCCCGTTCAGTTAGACTCCGCCCCCGCGTCCCTAACTCTCCTCTTCTCGCTTTACCCGCGTCAGAGGAATCCCCGGATCAAGAGGCTATGACTATTGGCTGGTCTAAAGTGTCAGCAGCTGAGAAGCAACGCCGCAGGGATCAGGGCCTTTGTTTCTACTGTGGGAAGGAGTCTCATGGGGTGTTCGAATGTCCCAGTAAGTTAAAAGGGAAGGCCCGTGGATCGCAGTAGGGGGATTCACGGGCAAGAATTCAGAAGAACCCCTTACTTGTTGTCGATTACCCCTCAGACTAATCCATTCACATACAGAACACTCCACATTAAGGTTAGTTGATTCCGGAGCTGAGCAAAATTTCATTTCTAGAGACCTGGCAACCCGGATGGGCCTCAACTGTCAGACTCTAGACCCCCCTGTCAAACTGATCACCTTGTCTAAAGCGTCTTTGACCACCATTGCCTATCAGATGGCCCCCGTGTCAATCATTGTATCAGGAAACCACAGGGAGGAAGTTCAGTTTCTAGTTCTGCCCGTTTCTTCTTCGCTCGTTATCCTGGGGTACCCCTGGCTGTGCCTACATAACCCCACCATTGACTGGCAAGCTGGGAGAGTAACGGCATGGAGTACGTTCTGCCTTAGTGCCTGCCTCCAATCAGCGGCGTGCGCCCCATCCGTCAAGGTGCCTCTGCCTCATTCATCTCCACCGGACCTGTCCAAGGTACCAGAGGTTTACCATGATCTGGGGCTAGTGTTTAGCAAGTCTCGGGCGTTGTCTTTACCCCCCCATCGTCCTTATGACTGCGCGATCAACCTGAAGGCTGGGGCCCCTCTTCCTGCAAGCCGCCTTTACAGCCTATCAGCCCCGGAGCGCGAGGCCATGGATACGTACATCAAGGAGTCCTTGGCCTCTGGTATCATCCGCCCGTCGTCTTCGGCTGTGGGAGCCGGGGTTTTTTTCGTTGGGAAGAAGGACGGCTCACTACGCCCCTGCATCGACTTCCGGGGACTGAATGAGATAACGGTAAAAGACAAATATACTCTGCCTCTGATGAACACTGCTTTTGACTCCCTCCAGGGGGCATCCTGGTTTACTAAACTGGACCTTGGGAATGCCTACCATCTAGTGCGCATAAGGGAAGGAGATGAGTGGAAGACGGCCTTTCGGACCCCTAGCGGACATTTTGAGTATCTGGTAATGCCGTTTGGGTTAACTAACGCTCCAGCCGTTTTCCAGCGATTGATAAACGATGTATTACGGGATTTTCTGAACTCGTTTGTGTTTGTTTATCTTGACGACATTCTCATCTTCTCCCGCACACTAGAAGAACATCAGGTGCATGTCCGCAGGGTGCTACAGCGCCTCCTGGAGAACCAACTATTCGTCAAGGCTGAGAAATGTGAGTTCCACACCGACCAAACCTCTTTCCTTGGGTTTATTATAGCTCGTAACCAGGTGCTACCTGACCCGACCAAGGTCAAGGCGGTAGTGGATTGGCCTGCACCCACCTCCAGAAAGCAGATTCAAGGGTTCCTGGGGTTTGCTAATTTTTATAGGAGGTTTGCGCCAAATTTTGGTAATATTGCCCGTCCTCTGACACCTCCCCTAAGACCCCGTTTTGCTGGAGTAAGGAGGCAGCTGAAGCTTTTGAGAAGCTCAAGAGGGAGTTCGCCTCGGCCCGAGTCCTCACTCAGGTGGACCCGAAGCTGCAGTGCTTGGTGGAGGTGGACGCCTCTGATTCGGGAGTTGGAGCGGTACTCTCCCAACGCTCTCCTGAGGACGGTAAGATTCGCCCATGTGCTTATTTCTCTCATCGTCTCACCCCTGCAGAGAGGAATTACAGCATAGGAGACAGGGAGTTGCTGGCAGTGAAACTCGCTTTGGAGGAATGGAGACACTGGCTGGAAGGGGCTGCTCAGCCGTTCGTGGTTTGGACTGATCATCGCAACCTGGAGTACCTCAGGTCGGCGAAGCGCCTGAATGCTCGCCAGGCTCGCTGGTCACTCTTCTTCGGCCGTTTTAACTTTTCCATCACTTACCGGCCGGGAAGCAAGAATGGTAAGCTGGATGCCCTCTCACGGCAGTTTGACGCACCATCCTCTGAAGACCAGGAGACCCCTATCCTGCCGCCTTCCTGCGTCGTGGGCGCCCTGTCCTGGGGGATCTGCAAGACGGTTTGCCGGGCTCAGAAGACCGAGCCGGACCCGGGGGGGGGGGGGGGGGGGGGGGCTCCGGGCCACTTGTTTGTTCCACGCGCTATCCGGGGCAAGGTGATCGAGTGGGGTCACGCTTCCAAGTTGGCTTGTCATCCTGGAGTGGGTCGGACCGTGGATCTCCTCCAAAGGACCTTCTGGTGGCCAGGGCTACGGAAGGACGTTGTAGGTTACATCCGGGCCTGCGCTCAGTGCACCACCGGGAAGACGACATCATCCCCCCCGGCGGGCCTGCTACACCCATTGCCGGTTCCTTCACGCCCCTGGTCTCATGTAGCTATGGACTTTGTGACTGGTTTACCCATTTCAGATGACTTCACCACGGTTTTAACCATCGTGGACCGGTTTTCGAAGGCAGCCCATTTTGTGCCACTTCGGGGTTTGCCTTCGGCCCAGGAAACAGCGGACCTTCTCATGCAACATGTGGTCCGTCTTCACGGCATCCCTGCTGACATAGTGTCGGATCGGGGACCTCAGTTTGTCTCACAAGTTTGGAAGGCTTTCTGCACGGCGCTGGGAGCCACAGCCAGCCTCTCCTCTGGTTATCACCCTCAGAGCAATGGCCAGTGCGAGCGAGCTAATCAGGAGCTTGAGGCCGCCCTACGCTGTGTCATCTCCTCCTGCTCATCCTCCTGGAGCAAGTACCTTCCTTGGATTGAGTACGCTCACAACGCCACGATCTCCAAGGCTACGGGCGTCTCCCCTTTCAAGGCATCATTCGGGTTTGATCCACCGCTGTTCCCGGAGGAGGAAAGGGAGGTAGCGGTTCCCTCAGTCCAGGCACACATCAAGCGCTGTCGGCGAGTTTGGCTCATCGCCCGCCAAGCCTTGCTTAAGACTACCAAACGCAATATCCAGGTGGCCAACCGGCATAGGAGACCCGCCCCGGACTATAAGGTGGGTCAGAAAGTCTGGTTGTCAACCCGGAATATTGGTGTACCGGCCGAAAAGCGTAAGCTCACTAAGCGCTTCATTGGCCCCTACACCATCAGTCGTGTTATTAACCCTGTGTCTGTGCGCTTGTCTCTCCCCTCTTCGATGCGTATCTGCCCCACCTTTCATGTCTCCCAGGTCAAACCATACGTCTCTGATCCCCTGTGCCCTGCTCCCGTGGCTCCCACACCCCCGAGGATGATCGATGGCCATCCGGCCTGGGGGGTGACTGCCATCCTGGATGTCCACAGGCGGGGTCGTGGTCTTCAGTATTTGGTGGACTGGGAAGGCTTTGGACCGGAGGATCGTTCTTGGATTCGCCCAGCGTTGATCCTGGATAAACAGCTGATCAGCGATTTCCATCGGGCGAATCCAGGTAGAATTGGGCAGGTGCCTGGAGGCACTGCTAGAGGGGGGAGTACTGTCATGGCGGCCTCTGGGCCGTCATTGGCGTCATCAACTCCAGCTGCGCACAGACCAACAGGTGCCAATCAACGGCTGTTAAAAGCCAGCGTCGCTGACAGCCCGTCACGGAGTCGTCTGTCCTCCTCGTCGGAGTATGAGCCTGAACTCCGCTCTCGTGTCTCGTCAAGAACCTCTCTTGCCTCGTCAAGAACCTCTCGTCAAGTTCAACTAAGTAAGAGAACAATTTGTTACTCAACCCCTTGTCTTAACCCCTGTGCACAGGTGGACCTCCTAGGCGGGGGACCTGCGTCCCCAGCTGACGGGGCAACGCCATCTCGCCCACGTAGCGCTTCGCTACCACCGCGACTACCGGTACGTCTTGCTCCTCAGCTTCAAGAACTACTGCTATCTCAGTTGCATGAGTATTCGCCACCGCTATCAGTGGAGTCCCTGTCATCGTTATCAGCTGTATCATCATCACCACGTTCAGTGGAATCACTCACCGCGTCATCATCAGGATCATCGTCATCCCGGCCTGTGAAGTTACGGCCGGTGTTATCACAAGGATTTCCCTCGTCACAGCCACGGGTGGTATCTCCAGCACGTTCACGGACACCTTCACCTCCACGCTGCATGGCCGCTGGAACTCAGCAGGGCGAAACCTGTGCTTCACTCAAGTAAGCCTCTCCACCTGCAGCTCTTCACGAGTGTGGAGCAAAAGTAATTATTTCTGCTCGTATGTTCCAGGGTTGCCGGGTCTCCGTCCAGGCTGCTCAGCTCCAGTGACCAGAACACGATCCACGCACTCACTCACGCACTACACACTCTCACTATTAAATAAAAGGATTATTGTCACTATCTGCCCGTGTCAGTGTCTGTCTCCTGGGTCCTGAAACATGTCAGTTTTTACCTTATCTTAACTACTGTGTAGAAGTCTGGGGAAACACCTACAAGACCAACCTACAGGCAATATGCACATCACAAAAAAGAGCTTTAAGGATAATAAACAATGCAGGATATAGAGACCATACCAATTCGTTGCTCTTAAAGTCACATGTCATAAAGTTCATCTATTTAGTTAAATTCAAGACAGCACAAGTAATGTACAGGTCAATTAACAATCAACTTCCAACTAATATTCAAATAATATTTAAAAAAAGAGACAATGACCATAATTTGAGAGGAGACTTAAACTTTACAAAACCCAAGATACGAACAACCAAGAAAAGTCTGTGCATATCTGTCTGTGGGGTGGATTTGTGGAACAGTCTGGAGCCGGAACTGAAACTATGTACAAACAGAAATCAATTCAAAAAGAGGAATAAGCACCATTTGCTGAAAGGATATATGTTAGAAGGGTAGTATTTATATGTACGATTCATTTATGTTCACTCTGGGACATTATGGGACACTATGGAATGGTGGGTGGGACAGCACTGTGTATATCTGTGTTGTTTGAGACTGGTTTTGATGTATGGACTTCATTGTATGTTAGAATGGATGGGTGTTAATGTTGATTTGTAAAAAATACAGTAAATTGTTTACTTGGGGTCTTAAAGGTGGTAATTTGTATAAAAATCATATGGGTGTATCTATGGAAAAGAGGAGTTGGAATTAATAAGTGTTCACTTCTTCCTTCTCCCTTTCGAACAGTGTATACTGTAACTTTATTGCGTTTGCCATTTGCTTGTTTTTTGTTATATTTTTGTGTTCGAAATAAACTATCTATCTATCTATCTATCTATCTATCTATCTATCTATCTATCTATCTATCTATCTATCTAAACAAACTTGCATAGAGGCAGAAAAATCTCAAGCTCAAAACTAAAGTCAAACAGCACAAAACTGCCTTCCTTTAAGCACCAAAATCAAACTTTGTCCAGGAACTTGGAGATCTTATTTTAAATAGCTGACTTTTAAATGAAACTTTATGAGTAGAAATCAATAAATTTACAAATAAATGTCACAAACTGACAAGAAAGTTACTTTTTGAAAGAAAATTTGAGCAAAGAAAAAACTGAAGTGAAAGGAAAAGCTGATATTTTACAAGGAAAAACATTTGGTCAGAAGATTGAATGAAAGTTTTGCATGAAAAAGTCTCAAATTTCAGTTAAGTGACCAACTTGTGATCAGACATTGATGCTGATGCAGTCCACTGAGGGAGAAGGACAAGAACAGAATCTTCTGATCTTCACTCTGGATTATATTGAAGATTTAAAGCCCCAAAACTGCTGTTGTGGACAGGCCTGCAGGTTGAAGACCTTTAATCAGTCACATCCAGCCTAGGGTCCATGGAACACATCTGGTCCACCACAGGGTGCTGACTGACCTCCTGACCTTTCCTTGATCAGAGAGAGGGGACCCCTATTAACTGGAAACCATTCTGACTCCCAGTTCTCACTTCAGGACACAACCATTTACAATCCACAACTAACTCTCTTTAACAGCTCACAAACCAAATGTGCTCCACGGGCCACAGCTTGAACCTCACTGCTTAAAGCTTGTAAATGTGTAGGGCTGTCCTCACACCAGTGTTGGCACTCTTCATTCAGCAGCAATCCAGAGTGAAGATCAGAAGATTCTGGATTCTCTTTCTTCTCCTCAGTGGACTGCATCAGCATCAATGTCTTCTCCAGCTTCTTCTTTAATGCTGACTCACTCTTCTCTCCACACTTCTGGTAGCTCTCCACCTCCTCAATGGTCTGCTTGGAGCACATCTTCACTTGTCCAGGCTCACAAACCTCTACAACCAGCTGCAACATTTGGCCTGAAAAAATGGCTCTGGAGGCATTTGCCTACCGGAGCAACAGGAGTACAGAGGATGCGGTTTCTACAGCGCTGCACTATGTACTCTCACACCTGGATGACAAGAACACCTACGCAAGAATGCTGTTTGTTGACTTCAGCTTAGCATTCAACACAGTTATCCCCTCCAAGTTGCTCACTAAACTTGGGGACCTGGGAATCAGTATCTCCACCTGCAACTGGATCATGGATTTTCTGACCAACAGACCCCAGCATATTAGGTCAGGCCTCAACCGTTCTTCCGTCATCACACTCAACACTGGTGTACCACAGGGCTGTGTGCTCAGCCCATTCCTCTACTCCCTCTTCACCCATGACTGCAGGCCTATGTATGGATCCAATTCTATCATAAAGTTCGCAGATGACACCACGGTGATTGGACTCAGAGACAACGATGAGTCAGATTACAGGGCAGAGGTTGAGCACTTGGCTACTTGGTGCGCTGACAATAACCTGCTCCTTAACACCAGCAAAACCAAGGAGCTCATAGTGGACTACAGGAAGGAGAGGGGACAGACACATAACCCCATCCATATCAATGGCATAGCTGTTGAATGTGTCCCCAGCTTCAAATTCCTGGGGACCCACATCTCGGAGGACCTGTCCTGGTCAGTTAACACCACCAGCCTGACCAAGAAGGCCCATCAGCGCCTCTTCTTCTTGAGGACACTGAAGAAGAACCATCTGTCAACTGACATCCTGGGCAACTTCTACCGCTGCGTGATAGAGTACCCTGACCAACTGTATCACAGTCTGGTATAGGAGCTGCTCTGTCGCTGACCGTAAGGCGCTGCAGCGGGTGGTGAAAACCGCCCAACGCATCACAGGGACTCCACTTCCAGTTATAGAGGACGTCTACAGGAAAAGATGTCTGCGCCGGGCATGCAGCATTCTTAGGGACTCCAACCATCCTGCTCATGGACTGTTCCAGCTTCTCCCCTCCAGAAGGCGTTTCAGAAGCCTTCGGACTAGAACCAGCAGGTTTAGGAACAGTTTCTTTCCAACAGCTGTCACGTTATTGAACTTAGTTCCCCGCTGACTCTCTTACCATCATCTCTTACCATCCTCACCTGTACATAACTGCCCATCTAACTTATTGTACATTATTTGCACATAACAGTACTCTTAACTTTCTGCACTGCTGCATATATTTGCTTAAATTGCACATACTGTTAATTATGATCCATAAATGGAAATTATGGATCTGGAAAGCGGCTTAACTGTGATTGTCACCACTTCAAAAGAAGATCGGGTCAGGAGGAACCCAACGAGGAGACTCATGGACATTGGAATTCATGCGTCTGTGGAGATTTGGCAGGAAACATTATGGTTATGATCTCAGGACTTCTATTTTTGGCTGTGAAGTTCCCTGATGCATCAGAAATTGAAGGAAGGTGAGAGAGCTGATCAAAGCGGACCCGGCAAGCTCCTTCATCAAATTCGACCAGTTGGGGAGGGCACGAGTAGCGGCAAATGGTGAACTGAATGACAGTGATTCAGTGGAGGAATACATCTGGAGCCCTGTGCTCTCCATGGAATGGAATGCCTGTTTAAGCCTGTATATTAATAGTAAAATTATGAAGCACAAGCGCATGAGAGAGGAAAATTCTATTCTCCGTGGGCTCTGAGCTGTGTAGATTTGACCTTGTTTTGATGCCCTGTTTACATTCCTCCTCGATGAGATAAGCAGAAGTTGGCGGCTGCTAACCAAAACAATCGACAGACAGCTGCTGTTGTCTCAGCGGATGAACTTCTCAAGGACAGTCCATGTGCCTTCAACTGCAAGCGAAGAGATAGACTCCGGACTTGTTTATAACTAACATCTATCCACTGCCTGGAGGCGCCCTCTGCTGTTCACTAGCAACTGTCACACCTACACTACACAAATGCACACAACATTACATGAACTGACACATATATACTGACTCATACATACACTGCCTCTCTCAACTCTTGTTTGTGTGATCTATATTGTCTGCTAATTGTGTATAGAGTTTTTTTTTCTGTGTAGTCAAAATTTGGCTCATTTGAGCTTTATATGAGCTTATACAAGCGTTATTCTGATTAACTATGTTTTTTCTCACATTTCAAATGGTTAATGCGGATGTATGTTACACCGGAGGAGTTAAATAGATATAACAAAAATATACCAGATACATGCACAAAATGCATGGAAAGTAAAGGAACCCTATTTCATTGTTTATGGGAATGTAGATTAATAAGAATGTTTTGGGAGGAGGTGAGGGTAACAATTGAAAAAATAATCTCAAAACAAATCATATTGAATCCTAAACTGTTTTTGTTGGGTCTGTACCCAGAAAAGCATAATTTCAATAAAAGTGAAAGAACATTCATAGACCTCAGTTTGCTTAATGCCAAAAAATGTATTGCACTATTATGGAAAAAGACTCATAGACCAGATGTGACTCAGTGGTTAAGACAGATGTTAACAAACCTTCCATTAGAAAGAATAACATATATACTGAAATCAAAGGAAATTGTGTTTGAGAATATATGGAGACCTTTTATTGATTATGTAAAAAATTTAAACATAACTCTTGAAGAAGAAGATGAATGATGTGTGTGGACCTTGTAAATTCCAAACTGGTGAACATAATATGTATACTAATGTATTGGATTGTCTAGACTAAACAGAGGAGCATTGTTGAAGACTTGATTTTGTTGGTGGTTGTTGGTGTTTTTAGGGCATTTTTTTTTTTTTTGTAGTACTTTAGTGTTAGTGTTTGTTTGTATCATGTTTGTTAAAAAAAAAAAAAGGTTCAATAAAGATATTGTGGGAAAAAAAAAACTATGTTTTTTCTCTCTCCTATTGTGTTTTCCTCCCCCTCCCTTCCCCTCTTTACCCCCACTGTATGACAGGCGCCTCGCATGGCTGCCGCGTCATTGGATGCGCCTAACGTGCGCGTCCAATATCAAGTCAAATTCCTCGTATGTTTACTTGTAAATATACTTGGCAATAAAGCTGATTCTGATTCTGACTACCGTATATACTGCACTGCTGTCCTTTGCACTTCTGATTGGATGCTAAACTGTGTTTCGTTACCTTGTATTCATACATGTGTAATGACAATAAAGTTGAATCTAATCTAATCTAATCTAATCTAATTTGGGCCCAAAAAACTTCTGCATGTAGAGAGCAGTGAATTTTATTAAAGCTTTAAAATTCAATCAGTGACATAAAAAACTGGCCTGTCAACATCCACAACTTTTTCTGCTCTGAAATAAGTCACATTTCTCTCAGAAAATTAGAAATTTCTTTCACATAAACCTTCACTTTAACTGAAATTTGTCATTTCCTCTCATAAACTTAGTGTTACGTGTGGCTCTGGGGAGCCACACAATGAGAGCCAAGGGCGAGCCAATGAGTTGTGATGTTTTATTGAAGGTAAGGGTGAGGGATGAGGAAAGCACAGATGCTCATACACAATAACACTCATGAGCAGTACAGCGACAGAGATAACCGTTGGCACCGGGCGTAGGGGTACACAACACGAGAGCTCACAGCGGGTAACACTCACGGGTTAAGCAGCCAGAAGAGTAAAGAGCTGGCACTGGGCAAAGGACTCCAATACACAGAACACTCATACAGGATGGTACTCCCAAGTGACACAGTAAGGCCAGTAGCGGGCTAGCACTGGACATGGGGGTACAAAGGCACAATACTCCTTACGGGAAGACACTTACGAGTAATGCCGAAGATGAGGCAGGGGCTGGCACCAGACAAAGGGGCTCCAGCCTAGCAGTGCTTATGTCGCAACCCCGAGTGATCGAGGCTGCTCCTTTTTATCCTCACTGGCAGCGCCCCAGCTGATGAGGATTAATTGGCCCCAGCCGTCCCGTAACACTGACAGCTGGGAGCCTGCTGAGACGCTGCCCAATGAGAGGCAGGGATAAGGGACATGGTCTGAGCGCCGGGGCCCGGCACCATCCCATGGTGACACTTAGAGCTTTTCTGATCATTTTAGACCTGGTTCTGATCATTTTTTTAAATTTTACTGATAATTTTTTGTTGATGTTCTAATTTTATTAATAAAAATTTGATGTTTAAGTAATTTTTCATTTATGTCACAACAATTTCCTGCTTTTGTCCTTGGAAATGTGACTATTTTTGTAGTAAATTTATCAATTTTCTCCTCTTAAATAGACACTATTTTTCATGAATTTGTGATCATTTTTCTAGTTTCTGTCCAAGTCAGAGGGAGACGCTGGTTCTGGACAACAAAGACACATGTGGACATGAGCTGCAGGTTGCAGAGCCCTGAACACACAACACACATGGACACAACAAAAATGAGGAGTCTGACCTCAGAGCTTCAAGTCTACAATGTGGACTCTCCAGAAAACCACACAGCTGCTTCACTCCTGAATCCTGCAGCTGGTTCTGACCCAGGTCCAGATCTCTGAGATAGGAGGGGTTGGACTTCAGAGCTGAGACCAGATAATCACAGCTGATCTCTGACAAACTGCAGTTCTCCAACCTGAATAAAGAATAAAAGATGTGAGTTTATCAGACAAAGTTTCATCTTGAAATCCTTCAGTGTTTCAAAAAACAAATTTAAAGTAAAAACTTATAAGCAAAGTTGTTTGAATTTATGAGACATTTAAACAAATCTTAAAATGCATGTTGAAAAAGTCACAAATTTATGAGTGAAAAAGTTGAAAATTCACAAGAAAACCCTCAAATCTTTACAATACCCCCAAACTTATTAAAGAAATCTGTCATATGCATCAGACCAAAGTAAATTGACAAGAAAAACTACAAATTTGTGACAAAAATTTGATAAATTACACAGGGTTACAAAATATTTTTTTTGTAAGTTGTCTGTGTTTTTTCAACTGATTTAAGACAATTTTGCACCACTGAATCTGAAAATAACATCCGTTTCTCTCCATCAGGTGCTCAGTAAAAACCTGGACTGACTTAGTCCTGTGCATCTACTGACCTTTATATAAAGGTCAGTAGATGTAAATTGAATGTTACGTCATCATTGTTCACAATTCAGAGAATTTCAAGACATAAAAAAGAATTTTGCATCATATAAAGTGAAAATCCCCGTACATGCAAACAAAAACGTCTAAAACAACATGTGGCCATAATGGATTTTGGATTCAGCACATCAGTTCTAAAGGTTTCTATCATTTCTAAAGGTTTCTGGGTCAGCAGTCTGGTTCTCTTGGAGTCATTCCACACTTTGGAGTCACAGCATCATGGTGCACGTTTCCCAGCTGTAGACAGAGAAACGTGCACGGAGGCTGATTGCTGCAGCTTGATAGTGGCTGGATGTGAAACCTGCTGCATTCATGTCTAAATGTCACAATCATGTGTTCATGTGTCACTGAAGTTGTTTTGCTGCCCACAGCTGCTGAGTCTCCGTCTTTCTTTGACTTGATGGACAAATGCAGCTTGAAGACAGAGTCCAAACATGCACAAAGACATGCAGCCTATCACTGGACTCCATCTAGAAACCTCCAAAAACCACATTTACACCACTCAAGCTTGCTTTAGAATGACCTTTGACCTCCAACCAGCATTCTTCTGCCTTCCTGTGGTTGCATGAAGGAGTCACACATCAGCAACTAGTTACATTTCCTCCACTACATTTTCATCACATCCACATGGAGCCACTGGATGTGCTCAAAGGGCCACATGTTGGAGAGCCGGGTTCTCCAGCACAGCTCAGGAACCTGAACTCCACACAGAGCCAGACTGAGGGGTTCTGGTCCAAAACAAACCTGCATGGAGGCAGAAAAATCTCAAGCTGCAAACTAAAGTCAAACAGCACAAAACTGCCTTCCTTTTAGCACCAAAATCAAACTTTGTCCAGGAAATTGCACATTTTTTCTTGCCTTCTGATTGTTGCTCTGAGTGTTGCTATCCCTGTGCTGTTGCAATCCTGGAATTTCCCCGTTGTGGGACTAATAAAGGCTTATCTTATCTTATCTTATCTTATCTTATCTTATCTTATTTTTGCAGCTTGGGGGAATTTTTGGTTGCCAGTTCGTGGGCAGCTTTTCCTCATTAAATTGCAACTTTTCTCCAAAATATCTGAGTTTGTTGGCAGACATTTTCTCAACTTTGATTAAATTTGCCACATTTTCTTTTACACAATTGTTACCTTTTATGTCTAATTTTGCAGCCATTTTCACATCAATTTCTGACATTTTTTCATGTAAAACTCAAAGTTTTTCCAGTAAATTGTTGAATAGTTTCTTTCATATTTGTGACGCTGGTTTTTATTTGGTCTACAATCATTTTTTTACAAAAGTGTTTGATAGTTTGGGAAAAAATTTTCTCATTTTGGAATATATTAGGAATGTGATTTGGGGTTGGGGAAATTATCTGAAAATCCAGCAGGGGGTCTGGGTGACGCAGTCCCCCAACGGGGTCCGGGGCAGAGCCCCGGTGGGGGGGTAAGGGGGGTGAAGCCCCCCGAAGCTCCTGGGTTTTTATGATTTTTAAGTACCAGAACTGTGCTTAAATGACATTAAACAAACAGCTGAATGCCACTTATTACTGTATAATATTGACTTATGTTCCAAGAAGATAGCATTCCTAAAATATTCCAACAAGCATTATCCATCACATGCTTTAACACTTGATCAAATCAAAATCAGTTAATTTTATCTGTTCCATAATAGAAATAAAATTCCAACATACCATTACTTTTTATAATTTCAGCAATCATTTCAGATCACCAGTTTCAATCTCCATTGAGTCTTCAGCAGTTCATTTTGCACAATCACTGATGCAGCCAAGTCTTAGAAATATTCAAAAGTTATGAGTCAATGTCCACTGTGCACTGTCAATTTCAAACTGTTTGGAACCATAAAAGTAATCTAACTACATTGTTTTGCTATTTTTTCTCCTCAACATCAATGTCAGGGCGCTGCAGGAGTTTTGGGGGAGGGTTAACTTTTATAACCGTTTCCTCCCCCGCGCAGCTCAGCTCATACAGTCGTTGTACGCCGCACTCAAGAAACGGAAACCGGCGGACAGAGTCGACTGGACTCCTGACCTTTCCTTGATCAGAGAGAGGGGACCCCTATTAACTGGCAACCATTCTGACTCCCAGTTCTCACTTCAGGACACAACCATTTACAATCCACAACTAACTCTCTTTAACAGCTCACAAACCAAATGTGCTCCACGGGCCACAGCTTGAACCTCACTGCTTAAAGCTTGTAAATGTGTAGGGCTGTCCTCACACCAGTGTTGGCACTCTTCATTCAGCAGCAATCCAGAGTGAAGATCAGAAGATTCTGGATTCTCTTTCTTCTCCTCAGTGGACTGCATCAGCATCAATGTCTTCTCCAGCTTCTTCTTTAACGCTGACCCACTCTCCTCTCCACACTTCTGGCAGCTCTCCACCTCCTCAATGCTCTGCTTGGAGCACATCTTCACTTAGTCCAGGCTCACAAACCTCTACAACCAGCTGCAACATTTGGCCTGAAAAAGTGGCTCTGGAGGCATTTGGGCCCAAAAAACTTCTGCATGTAGAGAGCAGTGAATTCTATTAAAGCTGGAAAATTAAATCAATGACAGAAAAAACTGGCCTGTCAACATCCATAACTTTTTCTGCTCTGAAATAAGTCACATTTCTCTCAGAAAATTACAAACTTCTTTCACATAAACCTTCATTTTAACTGAAATTGGTCATTTTCTCTCATAAAATTTGAGCTTTTCTCATCATTTTAGACCTGGTTCTGATCATTTTTTTTTTTAATTTTATTGATTATTTTTGTAGATGTTCTAATTTTATTCATAAAAAGTTGATGTTTAAGTAATTTTTCATTTATGTCACAGCAATTTCCTGCTTTTGTCCTTGGAAATGTGACTATTTTTGTAGTAAATTTATCAATTTTCTCCTCTTAAACAGACACTATTTTTCATGAATTTGTGATCATTTTTCTAGTTTCTGTCCAAGTCAGAGGGAGACGCTGGTTCTGGACAACAAAGACACATGTGGACATGAGCTGCAGGTTGCAGAGCCCTGAACACACAACACACATGGACACAACAAAAATGAGGAGTCTGACCTCAGAGCTTCAAGTCTACAATGTGGACTCTCCAGAAAACCACACAGCTGCTTCACTCCTGAATCCTGCAGCTGGTTCTGATCCAGGTCCAGATGTCTGAGATAGGAGGGGTTGGACTTCAGAGCTGAGACCAGATAATCACAGCTGATCTCTGACAAACTGCAGCTCCTCAACCTGAATAAAGAATAAAAGATGTGAGTTTATCAGACAAAGTTTCATCTTGAAATCCTTCAGTGTTTCAAAAAACAAATTTAAAGTAAAAACTTATCAGCAAAGTTGTTTGAATTTATGAGACATTTAAACAAATCTTAAAATGCATGTTGAAAAAGTCACAAATTTATGAGTGAAAAAGTTGAAAATTCACAAGAAAACCCTCAAATCTTTACAATACCCCCAAACTTATTAAAGAAATCTGTCATATGCATCAGACCAAAGTAAATTGACAAGAAAAACTACAAATTTGTGACAAAAATTTGAAAAATTACACAGGGTTACAAAATATTTTTTTTGTAAGTTGTCTGTGTTTTTTCAACTGATTTAAGACAATTTTGCACCACTGAATGTGAAAATAACATCCGTTTCTCTCCATCAGGTGCTCAGTAAAAACCTGGACTGACTTAGTCCTGTGCATCTACTGACCTTTATATAAAGGTCAGTAGATGTAAATTGAATGTTACGTCATCATTGTTCACAATTCAGAGAATTTCAAGACATAAAAAAGAATTTTGCATCATATAAAGTGAAAATCCCCGTACATGCAAACAAAAACATCTAAAACAACATGTAGCCATAATGGATTTTGGATTCAGCACATCAGTTCTAAAGGTTTCTATCATTTCTAAAGGTTTCTGGGTCAGCAGTCTGGTTCTCTTGGAGTCATTCCACACTTTGGAGTCAGAGCATCATGGTGCACGTTTCCCAGCTGTAGACAGAGAAACGTGCACGGAGGCTGATTGCTGCAGCTTGATAGTGGCTGGATGTGAAACCTGCTGCATTCATGTCTAAATGTCACAATCATGTGTTCATGTGTCACTGAAGTTGTTTTGCTGCCCACAGCTGCTGAGTCTCCGTCTTTCTTTGACTTGATGGACAAATGCAGCTTGAAGACAGAGTCCAAACATGCACAAAGACATGCAGCCTATCACTGGACTCCATCTAGAAACCTCCAAAAACCACATTTACACCACTCAAGCTTGCTTTAGAATGACCTTTGACCTCCAACCAGCATTCTTCTGCCTTCCTGTGGTTGCATGAAGGAGTCACACATCAGCAACTAGTTACATTTCCTCCACTACATTTTCATCACATCCACATGGAGCCACTGGATGTGCTCAAAGGGCCACATGTTGGAGAGCCGTGTTCTCCAGCACAGCTCAGGAACCTGAACTCCACACAGAGCCAGACTGAGGGGTTCTGGTCCAAAACAAACCTGCATGGAGGCAGAAAAATCTCAAGCTGCAAACTAAAGTCAAACAGCACAAAACTGCCTTCCTTTTAGCACCAAAATCAAACTTTGTCCAGGAAATTGCACATTTTTGCAGCTTGGCTGAATTTTTGGTTGCCAGTTTGTGGGCAGCTTTTCCTTATTAAATTGCAACTTTTCTCCAAAATATCTGAGATTGTTGGCAGATATTTTCTCAATTTGGATTAAATTTGTCACATTTTCCTTTCCACAATTGTTACCTTTTATGTCTAAATTTGCAGCCATTTTCACATCAATTTCTGACATTTTTTCATGTAAAACTCAAAGTTTTTCCATTAAATTTTTGAATAGTTTCTTTCATATTTGTGAGGCTGGTTTTTATTTGGTCTAAAATCATTTTTTTACAAAAATGTTTGATAGTTTGGGCAAAAATTTTCTCATTTTGGAATATATTTTTCTGTTGTAATTTTTAACCTTTTCATGTAAAAAGGCTGCAGATTTCACACATTTGTGACTTTTTAAAATAAAACTTCAACTTTCTTTGTCTTCAGAAATTTTTTCACTTTTCTTTCTAATTTTTGGCTGTTTGATGCTAATTTATGTTGAATATTTTGACAGAAATTTTCTCTTTTCCTCATAAATTTAACATATTTCTTTCTATAATTTGTTATGTTTTGTGGGTAAAATTGCAGCATTTCTCACATGAATTTGTTGTGTTTTTTTTAATATAAAACTGGATTTTTTTCCCAGTAAATTTGTCAATTTTATTTTAAATAGGTGACTTTTAAATGCAACTTTATGAGTAGAAATCAATAAATTTCCAAATAAATGTCACAAACTGACAAGAAAGTGACTTTTTGAAAGAAAATTTGATCAGAGAAAAAACTGAAGTGAAAGAAAAAGCTGATATTTTACAAGGAAAAACATTTGGTCAGAAGATTGAATGAAAGTTTTGCATGAAAAAGTCTCAACTTTCAGCTGAAAGTGACCAACTTGTGATCAGACATTGATGCTGATGCAGTCCACTGAGGGAGAAGGACAAGAACAGAATCTTCTGATCTTCACTCTGGATTATATTGAAGATTTAAAGCCCCAAAACTGCTGTTGTGGACAGGCCTGCAGGTTGAAGACCTTTAATCAGTCACATCCAACCTAGGGTCCATGGAGCACATCTGGTCCACCACAGGGTGCTGACTGACCTCCTGACCTTTCCTTGATCAGAGACAGGGGACCCCTATTAACTGGCAACCATTCTGACTCCCAGTTCTCACTTCAGGACACAACCATTTACAATCCACAACTAACTCTCTTTAACAGCTCACAAACCAAATGTGCTCCACGGGCCACAGCTTGAACCTCACTGCTTAAAGCTTGTAAATGTGTAGGGCTGTCCTCACACCAGTGTTGGCACTCTTCATTCAGCAGCAATCCAGAGTGAAGATCAGAAGATTCTGGATTCTCTTTCTTCTCCTCAGTGGACTGCATCAGCATCAATGTCTTCTCCAGCTTCTTCTTTAACGCTGACCCACTCTCCTCTCCACACTTCTGGCAGCTCTCCACCTCCTCAATGCTCTGCTTGGAGCACATCTTCACTTAGTCCAGGCTCACAAACCTCTACAACCAGCTGCAACATTTGGCCTGAAAAAGTGGCTCTGGAGGCATTTGGGCCCAACAAACTTCTGCATGTAGAGAGCAGTGAATTCTATTAAAGCTTGAAAATTAAATCAATGACAGAAAAAACTGGCCTGTCAACATCCACAACTTTTTCTGCTCTGAAATAAGTCACATTTCTCTCAGAAAATTACAAACTTCTTTCACAAAAACCTTCAATTTAACCGAAATTTGTCATTTTTTCCCATAAAATCAGAGCTTTTCTCATCATTTTAGACCTGGTTCTTATTATTTTTTAAATTTTACTGATAATTTTTTGTAGATGTTCTAATTTTATTCATAAAAATTTAATGTTTAAGTAATTTTTCATTTATGTCACAGCAATTTCCTGCTTTTGTCCTTGGAAATGTGACTATTTTTGTAGTAAATTTATCAATTTTCTCCTCTTAAATAGACACTATTTTTCATGAATTTGTGATCATTTTTCTAGTTTCTGTCCAAGTCAGAGGGAGACGCTGGTTCTGGACAACAAAGACACATGTGGACATGAGCTGCAGGTTGCAGAGCCCTGAACACACAACACACATGGACACAACAAAAATGAGGAG
Organism: Pholidichthys leucotaenia; assembly: GCA_020510985.1. Classification (NCBI taxonomy): domain Eukaryota; kingdom Metazoa; phylum Chordata; class Actinopteri; order Cichliformes; family Pholidichthyidae; genus Pholidichthys; species Pholidichthys leucotaenia. The sequence goes on from CM035850.1 coordinate 173,770,544, forward strand.
TCTGACCTCAGAGCTTCAAGTCTACAATGTGGACTCTCCAGAAAACCACACAGCTGCTTCACTCCTGAATCCTGCAGCTGGTTGTCAGCCAGGTCCAGAAGTCTGAGATAGGAGGGGTTGGACTTCAGAGCTGAGACCAGATAATCACAGCTGATCTCTGACAAACTGCAGAACTCCAACCTGAATAAAGAATAAAAGATGTAAGTTTATCAGACAAAGTTTCATCTTGAAATCCTTCAGTGTTTCATCTTCAGTGTTTCATCACCCCCATCATTCCAGGGACAAGAGTTGCAAATTAGCTAATAGCTATACACTCTATGTGCAACACATCAGATTGATTGTCTTTGATTAATTGTCTATGTTTATTGCACTGTCCCTGTCAAATAAACAAATAATCATGTGTTCAGAGCTGAAGAAGGTTCAGAATGTAGAAGTTTAGAACCTGGAAACTCCAAGCAGCTGAAGCCAACAGGATGCAGGTTCAAAGAGTCCAAGAGAAGAAGAGAAAAAGACTCTCATTAATGTGAATGACAACATGCTGCTGCTTCAATGAAGACGGAGGGACTTCAGCTCTGAAACTCTGCAGCTGAAACATCACAGCTTTGCTCACAAAAACCCAAGTTCTTCAAGGGTTTTTCCTCAAACATTTCTGCTCTTTTCTCTCAACTTTCAGCCTGTTTTTCTACTTTTCAATCTGACAACTTTTTCCTCACATTTTTGAAACTGTTCCAGAAAAATTTTATTTTTTCTCTCCGATATTGTTTCACTTAAAATTGTAAAGTTTTTCATTTTGACATTTTTTCATCTTTTGTCCAAGTCACATATTGATGAAAAAATAGTTTTTAATGTTATTAATGTCACACATGTGAGAAAAGCTGGGAATACACCAGTTTAATAAAGTTACACATTTTGAAAATTCATGAGAATAAAGGAGCAAATAGTTGTTTAAATGGATTGATGAGACTTTGAAACAAATCTTTAAAAGCAGATTTAAAGAGTCACAAATTGATGATTGAAAAAGTGGAAAATAAAGCAGAAAAGCCACACATGTTTACAAAGAAGCCAAATTCATTTCAAAAAACTAGCAGATGCATCAGACAAAAGTCAATTCAGCTGCTGAGTCTCCGTCTTTCTTTGACTTGATGGACAAATGCAGCTTGAAGACAGAGTCCAAACATGCACAAAGACATGCAGCCTATCACTGGACTCCATCTAGAAACCTCCAAAAACCACATTTACACCACTCAAGCTTGCTTTAGAATGACCTTTGACCTCCAACCAGCATTCTTCTGCCTTCCTGTGGTTTCTGTCGTCTTGTTCTTAAGACTCTATGGTGTGACACGGGTGGTGACGTCACCCGGAGTATAAGAGGGCTGTGTGGCAGAGGGGTGGTCTCGTCGACCACCTCTCTGCCTAGCGGGAGCATCTCTGTATCACTGTGAGTCATATAATAAAGTACTGTGTAGTTCACCCTCCACCTCATCATTGACCTACGTTTTATGGACAGAACAGTTTGCATGAAGGAGTCACACATCAGCAACTAGTTACATTTCCTCCACTACATTTTCATCACATCCACATGGAGCCACTGGATGTGCTCAAAGGGCCACATGTTGGAGAGCCGTGTTCTCCAGCACAGCTCAGGAACCTGAACTCCACACAGAGCCAGACTGAGGGGTTCTGGTCCAAAACAAACCTGCATGGAGGCAGAAAAATCTCAAGCTGAAAACTAAAGTCAAACAGCACAAAACTGCCTTCCTTTTAGCACCAAAATCAAACTTTGTCCAGGAAATTGCAGATTTTTGCAGCTTGGGGAAAATTTTGGTTGCCAGTTTGTGGGCAGCTTTTCCTCATTAAATTGCAACTTTTCTCCAAAATATCTGAGATTGTTGGCAGACATTTTCTGAATTTTAATTAAATTTGTCACATTTTCCTTTACACAATTGTTACCTTTTACAGCTAAATTTGCAGCCATTTTTACATCAATTTCTGACATTTTTTCATGTAAAACTGAAATTTTAGATTTTTGGTTCAAAATTCTGAGGCTGTTTTTAGTCTAAAACAACATTTTTGGAGAAAAAATATTGTTTGGGGATAAATTTTCAGATTTTTGTCATAAATTTGTCTTTTTTTTGTAAATTTGTCCCTTTTTCAGGTTCAGAAAAGTCTGCCTATTTCACATCCATTTGTGACATTTTTGTAATCAAACTTCTACTTTGTTTTCAGAAATGTCGTGACTTTTCTTGCTAATTTGTGGGGGTGTTATCCTGATAATATCCACTCTGTTCCTCTGAATCTCTCCTGGTTCCAGGATCCATGTCCTGTGTGTGTCCTCGTCCATCAGAGTGGCGTCTCTTGTCCAGCTGCTGTCTAAATGCTCCACAGAGCCTGAATGCTGCTCTCTTGTCAGCTCGGGGCCTGTGTCAGGCTGCTCTTTCTTCCTCTGCTTTAACACACACCTCAGCACAGCAGCTGGGTGGCTCGTCTCTGGAGCAGCCAGATCAGCTTCTCACACCACCATCATCATCACCACACTTCCTCACTTCACCTTCATCAGCTTTGACATTCAGCTCTGTCTTTTCTTCCTCTCAGCGTCTCTCTCTGGTTCCACAGAAGCTCAAAGTGTCTGCAGCCTGTTTTTCTCTGCTACCATCAGATCTTCAACAGCCTCATTCACACCCCTCACACACTCTCCAGCCTCATCAGTCCTGACTTCATCTTCACTGACTGATGGACCACAACATGAACCTGTGGAGGCTGAACAACTGTCCTGTCAAACATCTCCATCATGACTCCACTTCTGTCAGCCTTTAATCAACCCTCATCAAGTCTTTCACTTCTATTTGGAGCCAAAAGCAAAAACTCTTGTTCAGCTGTTTGCAAAGATCCAACATTTCTGAAAACACTGAAACTGCATCTGATTTGTGCTCAGAAAAATCCTCAATATTGATGAAAAAAGAGTTTGTAGCATCAATCAAAGATGTGAAAAAGAGAAAAACATCAACAGCTCCATCAGTGAACTGACCTCAGAAGCTCCAGTCGACAGTTTGGACTCTCCAGTCCAGAACACAGAACCTTCACTGCTGAATCCTTCAGCTTGTTTCCACTCATGTCCAACTGTGTCAGATGTGACGGGTTAGACTTCAGAGCTGAGGCCACAACTTCACAGTGAGTCTCTGAGAGTCCACAGTTCTCCAGTCTGTGATGAGAGAAAATATCAAAGTGTTCTTATAAAACAGAACCAGGACCCTATGATGTCAGTGATGTGGAGAACACAGAGGAACCACAGAATCTAACAATGAACATGGAGCATCTCTGAGGTCTGTCTGGGTGGACCTGTTTCTCTGACTCAGGTGGGTTGCCAGGTCTGTCTAGTTCAGGTGATTTTGTTCTTTTTCCTCAGCTTATCAGTGATAAATATGAGCAGTCAGAGGCTGCTGTTTTTGTGGCTACATTTAACTGTGACGTCTCTTCCATCTCTGCTGTGTGATACACCTGTCCACCATTTACCATCATTACTTCATCACCTAAAAGTTTCTACTTCATTACTTCTAACTTATCATGAAAACACAGAATTCATTTTAAAAATAAAAATGGGAAAATGGAATCTGTCAGCAGATTAAAAAGTAATCAGTTAAAATCAGACTGGATTTCATGGGTCCCTCCAGACAATCTGAACACAGAGTGAATGTGATTCAAACCAGAGTGACATCATGATGTGATGAACATCTGATCTTCTCATCTGAGCTTCAGTTCATCTCATCTTACTGTGGTGACGTGACACAATGATTCTCTTCAGTCTCTCTCACACCTGCAGACTTTAATGACAATCTGTGTTTGGCTTTAATCTTAATTAATAATTTAATTTAATTTTAATGAGTCTGTTTCATGGCGGCCGGGATGGTCACACTTTTCAGTGCTGAGACAAAGTTGCTGATTTTGCCACAAAACAACTAACCAACAGCGAATATCTGATCGGCATTTGTGACCCACAAGCACGGGCTGAATTTCCACCTTGGTTGAAATACCCCTTTTTTCGCCTTTAACCGGGCTCTGTGAGTAAACTGAGTAGCGTTTCTTTTCGTGGTTTGCTGCTACGTTTTACCCGAAGTGTTTGCAAAGCTAACACTATCGCTATAGCTAACGCCATAGCTAGTCGTAGCACCTAACACCGATACAAAGAAGCGACTCTGTCCCCGGTGATTGGGGCTCGCCGGAGGAACTAACCGAGGCAACAGTTGGACGGGAGCCGGATCGGAGTTCGGGTGCAGTGGTGGTGGGAGACGGGGACCAGTGGAGGACCACCGGGGCCCCAGCCGGACAAGAGCCTGAGTCGGAGCCCAGTTACAGCGACGGGGCTCAGCGGAGGATCTACTGAGGAAGACGGCGGTAGGTGGCGGGGCTCAGCGGAGAAACTACTGGAACCCCAGCTGGACAGGAGCAGGATCGGAGCTCAACTACAGCGGCGGTGGGCGGTGGGACTCGGTGGAGGAGTGGGGCTAGCTGAGGCCCAGCTGGATTCGAAGTCGGTCGGATCAGATACCGGCGACACCAGCAGAGATTGTTTTACTATCAACAGGTCAGTAAAAATGCCACCAAAGAAGGAGGAAATGGAAGAGATCAAAAAATCTCTGAACTTCTTGTCTGAAGAAGTGACCAAAGTGGTTAGTCAGCAGGCTAAAATATTAGGGCTAATGGAAGAAGTCCGAGAATTAAAATTAACAATTAAGGAAAAAGACAAAAAAATTACGGACTTGGAGCAATGCGTCGAGGATCTTGAACAATGTTCTCGTATGGATGATCTAATTATAAGTGGACTAGACATCAAATATCAATCATATGCTCATGCTACAGCAGGATTGAGAGGTGAGGAGGCTCCCGCAAGTGAATCAGTCTCCCTGGAAAACCAGGTGCTTCAGTTCCTTGATAGCAGAGATATAAAGGTCGAAGCAAATGCAATTTCAGCCTGTTATGCTTTACCCAGAAAGGATAATAAAACAAAGAAATCAATTGTGATGCGCTTTGTGAACAGAAGGGTAAAGAATGACTTATACTGAGGCAGGCCAGAAAGCTCCGGGGAACAGAAGTTTACCTAAATGAACACCGAACAAAAACTAATGCTGAAATAGCACGGCAAGCACGGATGCTGAAAAGACAAAATAAGATACAGGCAACATGGACAAGAAATTGTAGAGTTTGGATCAAACTAAATGGAACACCTGAGGAAGCAAAGAGTATAATAATCAGAGATGTTACTGACTTAAATAAATATAGATGAACACTGATTAAGAAAATTAAGAGACAATGATAATCCATATCCACACACACGGCAAGAATAGTTCTTTTGACATACCATGTCAATGTACTTTAAAAAAAATAAATAAATAAACAAAACGAACAAAAAAACTTATGACTGACTTGAGTAGACATCAATTATCCCCAGTTGGAGGAAGTCATTTGACACAGAGTGAGGAAATTCAAACTCTGAAAATATGCCATTATGCTGAACATAAACTACAAGAGATGGAGAATGATATTGATCCTGATAACCACTTTTTCAATAATATTCATAACCATTGTGAATATTACACTGAAAAGCAATTCAAAAGTCAAGTGCAACTAGATGGTAAACTATCAATAATACACTTCAACAGCAGAAGTCTTAACAAAAACTTTCCACAGATTTAGGACTATTTAAAACAGCTAGACAGAAAATTTACAGCCATCACAGTCTCTGAAACTTGGCTTAATGAAGAGCAGGCTCCCCTGATGGCAATAGAGGGATATCAGATGTTTCATATTAACAGATCTCACAAAAAGGGTGGTGGTGTTGCACTGTATATTGATGACCTGTATAGGTGTAAGCTTGTAAATGGAATGTCCTTTGCACTACCAGGGATCTTGGAATGTGTTACTGTTGAGATTGACCAAGATAAAACAAAAAATCTAATTATAAGTTGTATATATAGAACACTGGGAACTTGCATTGAGACAGTCAGAGATAAGTTAGTCGAGCTGTACAATAATATTACTAGTAAGAAAATGGTAGTAATTTGTGGAGATTTCAATACTGATCTACTAAATCCACATCAACAAAATGTAATTACAGAGTTCATGAATTCTATGTACAGCATGAGTCTATATCCCACAATAACACATCCCAGTAGAATCACAGTTCACACTGCTACATTTATTGACAACCTGTTTGTTAATATTATTGATAAGAAAATAGAATGTGGATTATTGATAAATGATATAAGTGACCATTTGCCAACCTTTGTACTTATCCATGGCCACACGGGGGCCAATACAGAAAAAAATTTAAAATCGTTCAGATACAAATCACAAAATGCAATCAGTTCTTTTAAAGAGGACTTGCTGAAGCAAGACTGGACAGAAGTCTATGTATCAGATGTAAATGAAGCCTATGACACATTTATAAACATTGTAACCACTCTTTATGAAAAAAATTGTCCATTAGTAAAGAAAAAGCTTAAACATAAATTTGCCGATAAGCCATGGTTAACCAAAGGATTACAAAAGACGTGTAAAAATAAAAATTTATTATATAAAGCTTTCCTAAAGAAAAGGACAAAAGAAGCAGAGCAGTGGTATAAAACATACAAAAATAAGTTAACATATATAATAAGATGTAGTAAAAGAGACTATTACAGTAAAGAACTGGAGAAAAACAGAGACAATACTAGAAAAGCACTCAGAGAGCGCAGACCTCCGCCAAGCGCCACAATTCCCCCCATACAGTGTTTGTGTGTACGTTTTCAGATTCCTTGAGCATGTAAGCATATGACTAGCAATTGGATTCACAATGATTATTTGTTTATTTGACAGGGACAGTGCAATAAACACACAATTAATCAATGACAATCAATCTGATAGTGACAGGATTAGTGGTTCAGTAGTAAAAGCATTGCCTCCTTGGCGGAGGTAATAAACTGAAGTGTTGCTGTTGTGTCCATCTCCTCCACTGACGGATGCAAATTGGGTAGACAGGTTGCCGTGGGTTTTATATTATATTATTTTGGGGTTGCGCTCCGCGGCAAACGAGAATTTAGAAGCTTCGCCGGCAGAGAGCTCATTTTTGCGCAGCGCCTATGGCTGGCCGGTGAATTTCTGCCAAATGCGCAGCTCCTATGGCTGGCCGGGGAATTTCTGCCAAAGAATCCGTCGGCGGACAGCTGCCCGTGTGAGGTTTTGCAGTTGCGCGCAAACACAGGCACGCTGGCGGGCCCAGGCCAGCAGTGTTTTCCGCGTGCTTTTGTGCCTAAAACGTTGAAGAACGCAGAGTTTGTGTTGCAGACACGACGACCAGCGCCCTCCATTGCGCCTGCGCACATGTTGAAAATGGCCCTATGTCACAGTGTTGAAAAATGCTTTAAAAAATTCCTGTATCCAGACGGTGAACCGGATCACCCCCAAAATTTAATCAGTTCTTCCTTGTACCATTTCCAACAACGCCTGAAAGTTTCATGGAAATCCGTCCAAGACTTTTTGAGTTATCTTGCTAACCAACAGACAAACAGACAGACAGACAAACAGACAAACACACAGACAAACCCCGGCAAAAACATAACCTCCTCCTGGCCTTTTCGGCCTGGCGGAGGTAATTAAAAATACATGGACAATACTTAGCAATATTCTTGGAAATAAGAACAGAAATACAAGCTACCCAACCAATTTTTCAAAAAATAATAAAACGACTCAGAGTGTGAATGCAGTTTCACCTGCAGATGAATTTAATAACTTTTTTGTTAACATTGGCCCTAATTTGGCTCGAGAAATATCCATTATGGCACCTACAGGTGATACAATAAGCAAAAACACTGTTATAAAAGACTCCATTTTCATAAAGAACACAGACAAGAGAGAGGTCATTGAAATTGTTAAATCGTTTAAAAGTAAAACATCTACGGACTGTGATGGTATTGACATGCTCTTAGTCAAAACTGTTATTGAATGCTTAGTGAAACCACTGACGTATATATCTGTAACCTGTCTCTCCAAACAGGTATATTTCCCAATGCAATGAAAATAGCTAAAGTAATTCTGATATACAAGACGGGTGACAAAGGGGAACTTTCAAACTATAGACCAATTTCACTATTGCCGCAGTTTTCCAAGATACTTGAAAAAATATTCTATGAGAGAACTGACAACTTCATACTGAAGAATAATTTATTGTGTGAGCAGCAATATGGGTTCAGACACAAGAGGACAACTGCATTTGCTCTAATGGAATTTATAGAAAAACTAGAAAAGCACTCGGAGAGCGCAGACCTCCGCCAAGCGGCACAGTTCCCCCCATACAGTGTTTGTGTGTACGTTTTCAGATTCCTTGACCATGAAAAGATATGACTAGCAATTGGATTCACAATGATTAGTTGTTTATTTGACATGGACAGTGCAATGAACATAGACAATTAATGAATGACAATCAATGTGATAGTGATAGGATTAGTGGTTCAGTAGTGTAAAACGGGGCTATAAGGGACGGCGGGTTAATAAGGGACACTTTTCTGGGAAATGTTTTAAATGTAATTCTGCTTTTTTTATTTTGAACAGGACGCTGAGTTGTGTTGTTATTGTCAAATATCCATGAATCCTTCATCAAATCTAGGCGGAAGCAAAATTTAAAAAAGCAGAATTATATTTAGAAAAGTGTCCCATATTACCCCGCCGTCCCTTATAGCCCCGTTTTACGGTTGTAAAAGCATTGCCTCCTTGGCGGAGGTAATAAACTGAAGTGGTGGTGTGTCCATCTCCTCCACTGACGGATGCAGATTGGTTAGACAGGTTGCCGTGGGTTTTATATTATATTGGGGTTGCGCTCCGCGGCAAAACAGAATTTAGAATCTTCCCCGGCAGAGAGGTCGTTTTTACGCAGCGCCTATAGCTGGGCGGGGAATTTGTGGCAAATAATCGGGCGGCGGACAGGTGGCCGTGTCAGGTTTTGCAGCGTGGCGCAAAAACAGGCACGCTGGCGGGCCCAGGCCAGCAGTGTTTTCCGCGTGCTTTTGTGCCTAAAACGTTGAAGAAGGCGGAGTTTGTGTTGGTTAGACACGACGCCCAGCGCCCTCCATTGCGCCTGCGCACATGTTGAAAATGGCCGTATGTCACAGTGTGGAAAAATGCTTTAAAAAATTCCTGTATGCAGACGGTGATGCGGATCATCCCCAAAATTTAATCAGTTCTTCCTTGTACCATTTCCAACAACGCCTGAAAGTTTCATTGAAATCCGTCCAAAAGTTTTTGAGTTATCTTGCTAACCAACAGACAAACAGACAGACAGACAAACAGACAAACACAGACAAACACACAGACAAACCCCGGCAAAAACATTACCTCCTCCTGGCCTTTCGGCCTGGCGGAGGTAAATATCAACTGCCATTGAAAATAAAGAGTATTCAGTTGGGGTATTCCTGGATCTTAAAAAAGCAATAAAGAGTATTCAGTTGGGGTATTCCTGGATCTTAAAAAAGCATTTGATACAGTGGATCATGTAGGAAAAATTAAATTTTGGACAACCTCTAGAAAACCCCCCAGAAAACATTTTTGATTAGATGCTGATGGCTTATATAGGCATTTCTAGTAAATGTGTCTGAAGGACTGTAATTTGGATGGTTTTAATTTAAAGTTTATCAGTAAAAGCAGTAGCGCTTTTGCGCCACAGGTGGCGCTCGGTAGTGATGAGATGCTGTTCAGTGTTAGAGCGCGAAAGAAGAAGTGTGGAGAATGTTCCAGAGTGTGTAGAAAATGGTGTCGAGTGATGTGGCTGTTATCAGGTGATGTCCCGTGTAAGAGTGCCGTGCCTGGTGTTGTAGAAAGTCAATAAACCGCTGAAAAGTCCGCCAGTTGGCCCTCTCCTTCTTCTTCGCCCTCTGGGGTGTAACAAAATTTGGTAGCAGAGGATGGTTCAGTCGTGCCTAAGACAGTGAGTGTGCAAATAAAAAAAAAAAATGAGCAGAAACGATGGAACTGGAGCAGCTACTAGATAAGCTAAGCGAGGCCTTGGTGCCATTACAGGCCGAACAGCTAAACGAGGTCTATTTGTTTACAAAGATAAACCCAGCCAAGCCGTCTAAAAAGTACACGCTGGTACGACTGTTGAATGAGGAGCTGGAAAAAACCATTGAAAGCGAAGAGGAGGATGTAGCCCACGCGTTTCTGCTAAAGCTAATAGCATATGCTACCGAAGCTACGCAAGGCGAACCGTCGACGCAGGCGGCGGTAGCGGCCGGCACGAGCCGGGAGGCAGAGGCACTCGCCAGTTTACAGAACTAATATGCCGCTCTGCATGAAAGTTTCCTCTGTTCAACTAAAAAGCTTGAAGAGGAAATAGCGAGGCTTACTGGTAACGTGGCCACTCAGCCACAAAGTCGTCCTTTTCTGACACAGGCCGCGGTCCCCGTAGTGCCCCTACTGCCAGAAGTGACCATTAAACGAGAGTTTAGGATAAATGGTCAGATAGGAGAGAGGGGCCAAAAAGTTAAAGTTGTCTTATTCCAGCCTCATTCACCAGATTGATATGGGCCTAAAGAAAAATCACAGTGAGGCTGAGATAATTGAGGCTGTTGTCAGAGCAGTGAGTCCCGGACTGAGTCTGCAAGATATGCTGGAGATCAAGTCAGATCTCACCCTGTCACAGTTGCGCATCATTCTGCGAGGACATTATAAAGAGGATAGTTCGACTGACTTGTACCATCGCCTGATAAACATCACACAAGACAGTAACGAGTCACCTCAGAACTTCCTGTTTCGTGCCATAGAGCTAAAGGAAAGACTTTTAGCAGCATCCAGAGAGCCTGGCACGGAAGAGCGGTATAGCTCTGATCTTATTCAGAGGAAGTTTCTGAGGGCAGTGGAAACAGGACTGATTAGTGCTGATGTGAAGTACCAACTGAAGCGCTATATGGAGGATCCTGCCATCACCGACGAGCTTCTGATTTCTAAGACGAATGCAGCAGCCAGTCTTGAATGGGAATGACACCAAAAATTCAAGAGACACACGAAAGAACCCAAAGTTCGAGAATGCCGAGTGGAATATCTGACGGGTCCGTATGCAACCGTGGAAGTGACATAATGCACGGCTCAGGAGACACACACCCAGGCTCAGAGTAGATCCAATAGCTTTATTAGCAACAAGTGTGTATGAATGTGTGTCTGCGAGATGTAAATGTATTGGTGGTGGCGTCTGCGTCGGGCACGGAGGCAGGAGACCGTACAGCCGGACAACCCTATGGGAGAAGCACAGGGAGAAGGGTGATGGGCACACACCAACACAGGAAATGTTAAAATGGTGATAAGCTTACTTGGAGTAGCAGGTGGCTGGCACAGCAAGGACAAGGTCCGGTAGACAGCGACCTGGAGAGCCCGGTGCAGCAGCGAGGGAATGGAGACGGAGAGGAATGGTCCGCCGCCGGGAAATCCACCTGTGCACAGGGGAGCAGACTTGGAGAGGAAAAAGGTAAGGGCTTCTTACCGAAATGTTTGCTGAAGAGGTAGAGGTGACTCACAGCAATAGTGACGAGTGAAGTCTGACGGCTTCAGGCCGAAGCCCAGGGCGAGGCGGCTTAAATCCCTCGCCGCGTGACAGTACTCCCCCCTCTAGCAGCGCCTCCTGGCAATGGTTTCTCCGGGCGCGCTCGGTGGAACTCAGTAATGAGGGACGGGTCCAACACAAACGACGAGGGTACCCACTGCCGATGTTCAGGCCCATAACCCTCCCAGTCCACCAAGTACTGCAACCCACGACCCCGGCGCCGGGAGTCCAGGATGGAGGAGACAGGCCAGGCCGGATGGCCATCAATCATCCGGGGCGCGGGTTGCGCAGCAGGAGGAGGGCAAAGGGGGTCGGAGACTGCCAGCTTCACCTTGGATACGTGGAAGGTGGGATGGATGCGAAGGGAGGGGGGAATAGCTACACGCACAGCCACCGGGTTGATAATCCTGGTGATGGGGTATGGGCCCATAAAACGCTGTGCCAGCTTCCTCCTCTCGCCCTTTAAAATTACGTCCTGGGTTGACACATAGACATGCTGACCCACCTGGTACGCTGGGGCAAGTCTTCTGTGCCGGTCCGCCGTGGTTCTGTTGCGCTCCGCCATGCGTAAAAGCGCATTGCGCGCTGACGCCCAGATGGAGCGGAACTGCCTGAGGTGCGCCCGAACTGAGGGAACCGTTACCTCACTCTCCTGCGCTGGAAAAAGAGGGGGGTCGTAACCCAGGGACGCCTTAAAGGGAGACATCCCTGTAGCAGAAGAGCGGGTGGTATTGTGGGCGTACTCAACCCAGGCGAGATGGTTACTCCAGGACGTAGGTTTGGACGCAGTGACGCAGCGGAGCGCAGCCTCAAGCTCCTGGTTGGTCCGCTCGCACTGCCCGTTGGTCTGGGGGTGATGGCCAGAGGAGAGGCTCACCTTGGCTCCTAGGGCGTTGCAGAATGACCTCCAAACCTCAGAGGAAAATTGGGGCCCCCGGTCCGAGACCACGTCCACCGGAATCCCGTGCAGCCTGACCACGTGCTGGACTAGGAGGTCCACCGTCTCCAGGGCGGATGGAAGACCTCGTAGCGGGATGAAGTGTGCTGCCTTGGAGAAGCGATCCACGATGGTCAGGACGGTGTCGAAGGTGTTTGAGACTGGGAGTCCGGTGACGAAATCCAGGGCGATATGCGACCAGGGCCTGCCAGGGACGGGCAGAGGCTGGAGCAAACCCGCTGGAGGGGCATTACCTGACTTACTGGTGGCACATACTGGGCAGGCCCGGGCGTAGCGGGCAGCGTCCCTCCGCAGGCCCGGCCACCAGAAGGACCGTTGAAGGAGGTCGATCATCCGGGAGGAACCAGGGTGGCAGGTGAGCTTGGACGTATGCAACCAGTAGATGACCTCCCCCCGAACCGTGGATGGCACGAACAGCCTCCCCTCCGGTCCGCCACTAGGGTCAGGTTCCACTTCCTGCGCCTTCCGGATCTTGCTTTCTATGTCCCAGGTGACGGCTCCCACGACACACGACCTGGGTAGGATGGTGTGGACCGTATCCTCAGACTCCTCAGGGGCAAATTGCCTAGAGAGGGCGTCGGGCAGGCCGTTCTTGGAGCCAGGCCTGAAGGTGATGTTAAAGCGGAACCTGGCAAAGAACAAGGACCAGCGCGCCTGGCGGGCGTTCAGATGCTTGGCAGATCTCAAGTACTCCAAGTTCTTGTGGTCAGTCAGGACCACGAACGGCAGGTCTGCCCCCTCTAGCCAGTGACGCCACTCCTGCAGCGCGAGCTTGATGGCGAGGAGCTCTCTGTCCCCCACGTCGTAATTCCGCTCCGCCGGGGACAAGCGCCGAGAGAAGAAGGCGCAGGGCCGTTTGACTCCATCACCTGGCGACCGCTGGGATAGAACCGCCCCCACTCCTGTGTCCGAAGCGTCCACCTCCACGATGCACTGCAGCGACGGGTTGACTTGGCTAAGGACCCGGGAGGAGGAGAACTCCGCCTTCAGCGCCTGAAAAGCAGCCGCGGCCTCTTCGGTCCACCGGAACGGGACCTTAGGGGATGTGAGGCGGGTCAGTGGGCCGACGATGGTGCCAAAATTAGGGACGAAGCGGCGGTAGAAATTTGCAAGCCCGATGAATTGTTGCACCTGTTTTCTCGATGCAGGTGTAGGCCATTCCACCACCGCCTTCACCTTCACTGGGTCCGGAAGCACCTGGTCGTGGGAGATGATGAACCCGAGGAAGGATGTTGTCTTAGCGTAGAATTCGCATTTTTTGGCCTTCACATACAACCGGTTCTCCAGCAGCCTTTGGAGGACCCGCCTCACATGGACCCGGTGCTCGTCCCTGGATTTGGAGAAGATGAGGATGTCATCCAGGTAAACGAACACAAAAAGGCCAATGAAATCCCGGAGGACGTCATTAATTAGGCGCTGAAAGACGGCTGGAGTGTTGGTCAACCCGAACGGCATCACCAGGTACTCGAAGTGGCCGTTCGGGGTACGGAAGGCTGTCTTCCACTCATCTCCCTCCCGGATCCGGACGAGGTGGTATGCGCTGCGTAGATCCAGCTTGGTGAACCAAGTCGCCCCCTGGAGGGAGTGGAAGGCGGTGTCCATGAGGGGCAGGGTGTAGTGATCCTTCTCCGTGATATCATTTAGGGCGCGATAGTCGATACAAGGACGGAGGGAACCGTCCTTCTTGCCCACGAAGAAGAAACCTGCCCCCAATGGTGATGACGAGGGACGGATAATTCCAGCACTCAGCGATTCCTTGAGATAGGCATTCATGGTCTCCTTCTCTGGCGCCGACAGGCTGTAGAGTCGCCCAGAGGGTAAGGGTGCCCCCTGGCGGATGTTTATTGCACAGTTGTAGGGTCTGTGTGGAGGAAGAGACATCGCCTTGGACTTGCTGAAAACCATACCCAGGTCGTGAAATTCCGATGGCACCAGGGAGAGATCCGGGGGCGCAGCGTCCGTACGAGTTGGGTAAGAGGACGGAGAGCAGGCAGCGGACTGCAAGCAGGTGCTCATACAGAATGTACTCCATGCCGACACCCTGGCGGACTTCCAATCCAAGACGGGGTTGTGGAGGCGTAGCCAGGGGTATCCCAGGATGACGGGCGACACAGAGTTGGGGAGGACGTAGAAGGTTATTTCCTCCCGGTGGTTCCCAGAGATGATAACAGGAACAGGGACGGTCTGATGTGTTACTCTCCCCAGGGAGACACGGGAGAGGTTGACCAGGGCGAGAGGAGATTTGAGGGCTTGGCAACGGATGCCCAATCGGGTTGCCAGGCTTTGTGAAATAAAACTGCCCTCTGCGCCCGAATCCACCAGTGCGTGAGTGAGATGCCCAGTGGAGTTGTGGCAAAATCGGACGGGCAGCTTCAATTGGGTGAGGGGACTTAACCGATTGATGTCCGTGAGGCCCCCTACAGTGACTCGCGGACCCCGCCGTTTGGCTTCTGTGGGCAAAGCTCCACCGTGTGTTGGCTGTCTCCGCAATACATGCAGAGACCCAACTCACAGCGGCGTTGTCTCTCCGCAGGGGGGAGCTTTGTCCAGCCCGTCACCATCGGCTCCGACTCCTCAGGGCGCGATGGTGGCGGCGTCGCCAGGGGGCGAGCTTGGAACTGGCGCGACGAGGCTCCACAAGGGCGAGAAGAAGACGACTTCCGCCCCGAGGAGCGCTCGCGCAGCCTGTTATCCATACTGATGGCTAGGGATGTTAGCTCCGCTAGAGTCTCCGGGATATCCCGCCCAGCCAGTTCATCCTTCAGATCATCGTTGAGACTGCGGAGGAAGAGGCCGCAGAATGAACGTTCATCCCAGCCCAATTCCTCCGCCGCTACCCGGAAGTCGATCGCATAGTCCGCCGCCGACCGGCTTCCCTGCTGGAGACTGAGAAGCCGATCAACCTGGACGGTCTCGGTACGAGAATGATCAAAGACCTCCAGGAATTGTCTCACGAATTGGCCATAGGTGAGGGTGGCGTAACTGGGCCTCGCCATTACGGCGTAAGCCCAAGTTAGTGCTCGCCCCTCTAGGAGATTCCCTATGTAGCCAATTCGGCTATGATCTGAAGGAAAATCTCCGGGCACACGGTGGAACACGGACTCACACTGCATTATGAACCCCCGCGCTCTGCCGAGCTTACCGCTAAAGTGGGCGGGGGTCGGAATGGGCGTGAGCTGAGCCGGTGCTACCGGAGCCGGCTGGACGGCCGCTGGAGCAGCAGGAGCCGCGCCACCCTGACGAGCCGGGGGGAACGGCTGTTGGGGGTCCAAGCGGTCCAATCGGTTAGTGATAATAGTCAATTGGTTTAAAATCACCTGTTGCTGGTGAGCTATAAGGTCCACTCGAGCCTCGAGAGTGGAAAGTCGGCGTGTGAGCCCGCCGTCTGCCGAGCCACTCTGCTGAAGCCGTACTGACATAATGCACGGCTCAGGAGACACACACGCAGGCTCAGAGTAGATCCAATAGCTTTATTAGCAACAAGTGTGTATGAATGTGTGTCTGCAAGATGTAAATGTATTGGTGGTGGCGTCTGCGTCGGGCACGGAGGCAGGAGACCGTACAGCCGGACAACCCTATGGGAGAAGCACAGGGAGAAGGGTGACGGGCACACACCAACACAGGAAATGTTAAAATGGTGATAAGCTTACTTGGAGTAGCAGGTGGCTGGCACAGCAAGGATGAGGTCCGGTAGACAGCGACCTGGAGAGCCCGGTGCAGCAGCGAGGGAATGGAGACGGAGAGGAATGGTCCGCCGCCGGGAAATCCACCTGTGCACAGGGGAGCAGACTTGGAGAGGAAAAAGGTAAGGGCTTCTTACCGAAATGTTTGCTGAAGAGGTAGAGGTGACTCACAGCAATAGTGACGAGTGAAGTCTGACGGCTTCAGGCCGAAGCCCAGGGCGAGGCGGCTTAAATCCCTCGCCGCTGATGAAGTGCAGGTGTGTGTGCAGCTGGCGCCGCAGATGGGCGGCGAGGCGTGACAGGAAGGAGTGGATGGCCAAGAGCGCCCTCCACCATCGACAAAAGGTAAAATCCTTAAATCCCAAAGCACAGTGACCCGCACGGAATCTGAGCTCCTGGACATAGTCACGCTGCTGAAGAGTGACATGGAGGAGATAAAGAAGGCCATACGTGAGTCTCCCAGAGCACCTCATGCTCAAAGAGCGAGTAGGACACGTGGCTGCAAGAGCTGTCAGTCCACCAGCAATGGCGATCAGTGCGACCACTGCTTCAGATGTGGATTCAGCGGCCACATGTCAAAGGAATGTCGGATAGGGAGGAGACCTGGTAAAAGGACAGGGCAAGTAGACACGGCGGCCAATACTGTCGCAACCCCATCAGAACAGGCTAACACACAAGCGCTGTATGAGCTAGTTACTGACAGTATTCGGAGGTTGGAAGCAAGGCTGGTAGCTAAAGCGGAGGCACCTCCTGAAGAAACGGTCCATGTTAATCTACTGTCCCCTAATCGCCAATTAAAGTTGCTCAATTTGGTTGGAAAAAAATATGTCATAACCTGCTTCCTCGATGATAAAGAGACAGAAGCGTTGTGGGACACAGGGTCACAGGTCTGCTTAATGAATGACACCTGGAGACAGGAGCACCTGCCACACACCACCGTCAGAGACTTAGCCGAGTTGGTGGGTCCAAGTATTCTGAATGGGAGGGCAGTGAACCAGACACCGATTCCATTCTCAGGGTGAGTCAAAGTCACTTTCAAGCTGCCGACAGATAGCAGCCCACTGGTGGAACTCTTAGTTCCTGTGCTAGTGGTGAAGGAGGATGGAGTGGCAGAGCTGCCTATCATTGGGTTCAACGTGATTGACCATGTCCTGAAGATGGGCATTAAACCCCCTTGTGCCATCAGTGAAGCTGTTAGTGCAGCCTTCTCCTTTGACTGTAAAAAAACAGAGGTATTTTTGAAGGTGATGCAAAGTGAGGAGGATAGGCTGGGGGAAGGAATGGTAAAAGTTGGCAGTGAGTTGGTCACCATCCCTGCTGGCCAAACCAAAGCAGTTAAAGGGTTTGTCAGGGCAGGCTCACTTCCACACACACAAGACGTCTTGTTTGAGCCGAGTCAGTACACCCAATTACCGGAGGGTTTGCAGATGCAAAGTGGGTTGGTGCAGTTATGGAAAGGGAGGCGATCTATGCTTAAAATACCTATAACAAACAGTACTTCCTGTGATATCCAGCTGCCCGCTAAGACCATTTTGGGACAAACACAGAGAGTTAAAACTGCTTACCCGGCAGACATTAGACCCCCTGCTGTAAACCAAGTGACAGCAGACCCGACGACGAGTGAAACCGGAAGAAAGAAAGAGACCGAAATGAACTGTGCCGTCAAAGAGACTATGGACATGTGGGACCCCCAGTTCTCCTTGGTCATCTCTCGCCCACACAACAAGAGCAAGTAAAACGGCTACTACGGGAGGAACGGCAAGCGTTTTCCCGTGATGAGTATGATGTAGGGACAATTCCCTCTTTACAGTTGAAAATCAGACTTAAGGATCCCAATACTGTCAAAAAGACATATCTCTGTTCCCAGACCACTTCATAAAGAAGTAAAGGAGTATTTAGAAGACCTGCTTAACAGGGGCTGGATGACCAAATCTAAGTCATCGTACTCCAGTCCAATTGTCTGTGTGCGAAAGAAAGATGGAGGTCTGCGTTTGTGCTGCGACTTTAGAGAGCTGAACAAGAAGTCTATCCCTGACAGACACCCAATTCCCCGCATACAAGATATGCTAAACAGTCTAAATGGGAGTGCGTGGTTTTCAGTCCTTGACCAAGGGAAGACGTATCACCAGGGTTTCCTGGAAGAGCTGAGTAGGCCCTTCACTGCATTTATCACTCCCTGGGGTTTGTTTGAGTGGGTAAGAATTCCATTTGGTTTGTCCTCAGCACCAGCAACATTCTAAAGATCTATGGAGGAGTGTTTGTGGGGGTTGAGGGATGATATTTGTCTGCCTTACCTCAATGATAACCTTGTTCATTCACAGACTTTTGAAGACCACTTGCGAGACCTGAGAAGTGTCCTGCACCGCTATCAATCCCATGGGGTGAAGCTGACTCCCCGGAAATGTGAGTTATTCAAGCAGCAGGTACGTTTCCTTGGTAAAATGGTAACAAAACAGGACTACACTATGGACCCTGCAGACATTGCCCCGGTGCAGACCCTAAAACAGCAGCAACCTTCCACTGTTGGAGAGCTAAGGAAATTGCTAGGTTTTATTTCATATCACCGCAGCTATATTCCAAACTTCTCCCATGTAGCAAAGCCTCTTTACGACCTTCTTGCTAACGACCACACAGAAAAAGCAAAGAAAAACTCGAAAAAACATGTCAAAAAGAAAGAAAGTGGCCATTTGCCCTCATCCCATGCAATCAGGTGGCGCCCTGAGCATCATGCAGTACTCTGTCAGCTTGTTGACTTTCTCTCCCAGCCCCCAGTGTTAGGTTACCCAAACTTTGAGGAACCCTTCATTTTGCACTGTGACGCTTCACAGGAGGGGCTTGGGGCGGTGTTATATCAGCGACAACAAGGCAAACTGGTGGTGATAGCGTATGGCTCCAGGACACTGTCAAATCCAGAGAAGAACTACCACCTTCATTCAGGGAAGCTGGAGTTTCTTGCCTTGAAGTGGGCCATCTGTGAGAGGTTTCGGGATTATCTGTACTATTCCCCACCATTCACTGTCTATACGGACAATAATCCCCTAACGTATGTGCTCACCACCGCAAAATTAAACGCAACCACACAGAGGTGGGTAGCAGAACTAGCTGATTTCCAGTTTGTGATTAAGTACCGCCCTGGGAAAGCAAACAGAGATGCAGACGGCCTTTCACGCATGCCCCTAGATATGGAGCAGTACATGAACAAATGCACACAAAATGTTGATCCTGATGTAATGAACTGTGTGGCGCAGGCAGTCAAGGTAAAGTCACAAGAAAATGACCCCTGGTTCTGCCCAGTCACAATTTCTACTCTCATTAATGAAGCAGATCGAGAAGTCAGCTCTGTAGCTGAAATATCAAAGGCTGCTCTAAAAAGAGCTCAAGAAGAAGACTCCGTGATTGGAGAGGTGTTGCGTTATGTGTTGTCAAAAAAATAGCCAAGAAGTGGAAAGAAACTGAACAGTAAGATTGCAGCTTTAGTCAAGCAAAAACACAAGCTGTACCTAGAAGATGATGGACTGCTGTACAGGAAAATGGCATCGCATGACCAGCTACTTCTACCCCAAAAGTTTCACAAGCTTGTGCTTAATGAGCTCCACGAAAACATGGGCCATTTAGGGGTAGAGAGAGTGATGAACTTGATAAGGGAGCGCTTTTATTGGGCTCATATGCAAAGAGATGTTGAGCACTACATCACTAAAGTTTGCAGTTGTTTGAAGAATAAACGTCCCAACAAGATAACACGGGCACCACTGACTAATATTGTCACCACATATCCATTTGAACTGGTGTCCGTTGATTTCCTGCACTTGGAGAGGTGCAAAGCAGGATATGAGTATATCCTGGTTCTAATGAACCACTTCACTTGCTTTGCCAAGGCTTATCCTTGTCGCAACAAGGCTGCCCACACCGCTGCTGAGAAGATATTTGGGGATTTCGCCCTCAAATTTGGCGTCCCCACACGTCTCCATCATGATCAGGGTAGAGAGTTCCAAAATAAACTCTTTGCAAAACTCCAGGAGTACAGTGGTGTGCAGGGGTCCCGAACAACGCCCTACCATCCCCAAGGGAATGGGCAGGTGGAACGATTCAATCGCACCCTGTTGGCAATGCTCAGAAACTTGCCCGAAGCAGCCAAGGCAGATTGGGAAGTCCTCTCTGGCAAAACTGGTTCATGTCTATAATTGCATGCGCAGTGAGGCTACAGGGTACGCGCCATATTTTCTGCTATTTGGCCGTAGTCCAAAGTTGCCCAATGATCTAATGTTTGGCCTAACAACAAAAGAGCAGAGCACTTCTCAGCAGGACTATGCTGAAAAGTGGAGAGCCAAAATGACTGAAGCTTACAAACTTGCCTCTAAAACAGCAAACAAAGAAGGGATGAGAAGTAAAGCCCTCTATGATAAAAAAGTTCACGATGCTGAGTTGCCCCCTGGATCCAGAGTACTGGTCCGAAACTTGACTGAAAAAGGTGGGCCAGGAAAATTAAGATCATTCTGGAAAGACACGGTGTATGTAGTGACCCAAAAGAAGTACCCAGACAGTCCAGTGTATGCAATCAGACCTGAAAATGGCAAGGGGCGCACTCGGATCATGCACAGAAACCTTTTGCTACCCTGTGACTTTCTTTCCATGGAAACAGTGGAGCCTGCCTCTAATAAAACAAGAGAAAGAGAGTCTAAAACGCAAAGGAATGTGGACAGACAAAACAGCACGGACGATGAAGATGAAGAGGGCTGGAGCGCCATAATCGGATTACGAGCTGGAAAGGATCAAAATCACCGTCCACTGAGAGCCGATGCACCGGAGTTCTACCCGCACAGTGACACTACTCCGGAGGATGAGGACCAGGACACAGATGACATCACACAGGTGCAGCTGGCACCAGAGGTCAACAATCCGGTGGTCCCAGATCCAGCTGAGGCAGACCAGGAACAGGGTGATGTGTTGTCGGAGTCCAGTTCCAGTGACCAGGAGGGACCTGTCGAGATCCCTGCTAAAACGTATCCTTCAAGAGTGAGAAAGCAGAAGTTGATATTTACTTATGATAAGTTAGGCCAGCCTTGCACTTCATCTGTTTAAAAAAAAATATAGAATGTGTAGAAGCTAGAAATAGCTATTGTTCAGACATGAATGTTTTGGAAAGTAAATGAGTAGTGACTAAACTCATCACCAAGTTACTTTGATGGTTGATTTTAAAAAAAAAAAAAGATTTTCAGTGTGTTACTAAGGTACAGGCATCACATAAAGGATTATTTGGTCGGCTATGACTAGATTGAGTACCCTTACTCTCAGGAAAGATGCAGATACCCACCATGATGGAAGGAGCGGTTGATGGTCATCGTGCACAAAGACCTCTTCTGCGAATGTATTGCATGGAACAGGAGATACATGCTGTACTATGGACTATTACCAGTTTGTATCTTTATGGACTTTAATGAACTCTGACTCCTGTTTAGTAATATCCTACTTACATGAGATACATGGTTACCAAATGTGGACTGTGAAAGAGAAAAAAGAGTTTTGGAAAGTTGTTTGTAATGTCGGGTCGACATTAAATTTTCGAGGGGTGAGTGTAGGAAAAATTAAATTTTGGACAACCTCTAGAAAAACCCCCAGAAAACATTTTTGATTAGATGCTGATGGCTAATATAGGCATTTCTAGTAAATGTGTCTGAAGGACTGTAATTTGGATGGTTTTAATTTAAAGTTTATCAGTAAAAGCAGTAGCACTTTTGCGCCACAGGTGGCGCTCGGTAGTGATGAGACACTGTTCAGTGTTAGAGCGCGAAAGAAGAAGTGTGGAGAATGTTCCAGAGTGTGTAGAAAATGGTGTCGAGTGATGTGGCTGTTATCGGGTGATGTCCCGTGTAAGAGTGCCGTGCCTGGTGTTGTAGAAAGTCAATAAACCGCTGAAAAGTCCGCCAGTTGGCCCTCTCCTTCTTCTTCACCCTCTGGGGTGTAACAATCATAATTTATTACTAAAGAAACTACAAAATTGTGGTATTAGGGGGGTAGCACTGTCCTGGTTATGTAGTTACTTAAAGAATAGATATCAGTATGTATGTGTTGGTAACAAAAACTCTCAGTTACTGAAGGTTACTTGTGGAGTCCCACAGGGTTCAGTTTTGGGGCCATTGTTATTCAATATGTATATGTAAAGTTTAAGAAAAATGGATTTAATATTGTTTGCCGATGACACTAATTTATTATGCAGTGGAAGCAATTTGGAACAACTTTTGGATTCACTCGGAAAGCAATTAGGAAAGCTTAAACTGTGGTTTGATTCAAACAAATTAACGCTCAATTTAAGTAAGACAAAATTTATAGTTTTTAACAACCATCACAACAACTTAGTATCTAAACTCAGTGTAAATGGTGTAGAGATTGAAATGGTATCCGAAACTAAATTTCTTGGAGTAATAATTGATAATAAACTGTGTTGGAAGTCACATATTAATTATATTAAAGGTAAAATATCCAAATCAATTGCAATACTGCACAGAGTGAAATATTTGCTCAATCAGCCCACACTATATACCTTGTATCATTCATTAATACTCCCATACATGACATATTGTACTGAAGTATGGGGAAATACATATAAAACATATATCCAGTCTTTATGCTTCAGAAGAGAGCTATTATAATAATAAACAAAGCTGCTTACAGGAAACCAACAAACCCACTTTTTCTTAAAATAAAAGCTCTCAAGTTGAAAGATCTGGTTAACTTTAAAACTGCAGTAATAATGTTTAAAGTGAAGAATCTATCACTGCCTGCAAATATCCAAAAGTTGTTCCAAATAAGGGAGAAACAGTATCATTTCAGAGGAACATGTATATTTCAAAATCCTTCAGTGAGAACTACCACCAAGCAACACTGTGTTTCAGTGCAAGGAGTCAGATTATGGAATGATTTTGGACCTGAATTAAAACCATGTACAACGCTTGGACAATTTAAACAAAAACTAAAGGAAGAAATACTCCAAACATATATACAAGATGACATGTAAAATCACATAAGGATTGTCATATCCAGTCTGCGTTGTGTTGTAGCTTAGTTTTTTGTCACATTTTGTCTTAGCTTTGTTCTGAATTGTAATCGCTCTTGTTTTGTTTTTCTTTTGGATTCTTGGATGGAACATGGGTGGGCAATATAAGCTGCGGCTTCAGCCATCACCCATTTCGGATAACTTATGTTGAACTGTATAATCAGAGGAGTTATTGTCTAATTTGACTTTGTTGGATTTTCTTTCCCCCTTTGTTATATTATTCTGTTTCTTTTAATCTGTACTTTTAATCTATCCAATATAAAGATTCATTCATTCATTCATTCAAAAAAAAAATCTGCAGACGGAGGAGGGGAAATGTTCCATCTAGGCTTCCATAATGTCCCCAGTCTGTCAGTGATGGACCTGGATTCATAGAGAGCTTTTCTAATCTTAGTTACCACTCAGTGTTTTAACTACTAGTCATATTCAGCCTCTATTCTGTGGGCTTCAGACAGACAGACACCTACAGCCAATGGAGAATCACCAGGGAACCTGACATGCATGTCTTTGGACTGTGGGAGGAAACCTGAGCATCTGGAGTAAACCCACACAGGCTCAGTGAGAACATTCAAAGTCCACACAGAAAGAGCCCTGTCAAGCAGGAGGATCAAACCAGGAACCTTCTAGCTGTGAGGCAACAGTGCTAACCACTGACCCACCATGCTGACAACTTACAGAACAGACACATGATTATATTGTTCACTTATCTGTTCAATAAAAACAGTTAGATTTTATGTCTATAGGACACAGGGGCAGAAATGTCAGTGGAAGTTCTTGATAATTAGGTTTCCAAGCAGCAGTGCTGCAGCAAACCTGTTCTTCTTCACTAAAAGTGCACGGGGAGCAAAAACGGTAATATGCAGAAACTTGAAATTTTACAGTGTGATCAGAAACTCTCCCCACTACTCAGACCAAAAATCAAGGCACTGCATATGTAGGTGGTACAATAATAGACACTTTTATGTTTTTGCAAATATCTCCAGAACGGCTTGACCTCGACTAAAACGTCTGTCATCATTCTATTGTCAAGATTCAAGATTTTATTTGTCAATACTACTATACGTACAGGACATACAGGAGAACTGAAATCACGTTTCTCTCTCTTCAGTGGTGCACAATGTAAAAAAAGGGATAAGGCTGGAAAAACAACAACAGCAGTCTATGTGTTGCACAGCTGAATAATCCACTCTGTCCACCGTTTGTGGGTTCCTTGCGCCTTTAATGAAGGATTCTTTTCATGCATTACACTTTTCCATGTCTTCTGTGCTGCACTCGTTTTTACACACGTCAACTTCACTTTTTTACTACAACTCCCACAATTCCCTGTGGCAAGGCCCATTGTCCTCAGTGCTCAGTCATAGCCAAAACGCCACCTTGTGGGTAATCGGTGCAACAACATGCATGCCTGACTGCAAACAACATGCAATCTGCAGACACAAACATACAATCAAAAAATGATTTGGTGGGGGGGGGGTCTTATTTTAAGTCCCTCACACTCTCCCCTCCAAAATGTAATGGTGACCTGACATTCTGCAAATTATTTAGTCCATATTATGGAGCTCTTGTAGCCCAAAAGAGGTTCACACTTTAGTAGGAGTCAGGTTTCTAATAGATGCTATACTGTGACCAGGAAACAAAATGACATTTATCTCCTCTTAATGTCCCACGTTTGCAACAGACGTTATTGTGCACCATAACAATCTACTGCTACTGTGTGGCGGGTTGATTCAACCCCCCCACAACACACAGGACAGTCAGCTCTCTTCTCTTGGTTTTTCCCACTGCACTACTGAGATGTAATGTGCCATGCATGTATTGTGATGTAATGTGCCATTCATGTATCGTGATGCAATGTGCCGTTCATGTATTGTGATGTAATGTGCCATTCATGTATAGTGTTCATGCGTCCTGTCCTTACTGTGACCTAGAGGCTAAGATCAATATGTAGATGTGCCTTGTAACCTCTTTGTCCTGCAAGCTGGAGCAGAGGACTGCATCTGCCTATTGTTATGTAGGTCTTACAAATGCAAATGTCTCATGCCTGTTCTGCAGTCCCTTTGATCATACCAACTGCTGTGAACCTGCTTTGATGTATTGTCTGAGTTGGGTATAAATACTGCACAGGTTCTGTAACTCGCCCTCTCAATCTCACTTCTGCAACTGCTGCTGCAGGACACAGACATTGTGTCCTTCTTCTCTGAGAGCCGCTTGGGCTCGCTCCCGGCATGCATGCACGGCGCCGGGAGCGGAGCTCGTGACGGCGGTATGATATAATAAAACTCTGTATAAAACCACAGCATCGCTGCTTATTTTTATCATCTGCCCCAACTGAATGCTTTCAGCATGGATATCTGCATCTTTTCTGACAGTAAATTACTTACATATAGTGATAACCTTCTATATAATAGACATGTGGTAATGCTGACGGCTCATTTCAGTGTCAAAGAGTGTAAAACTATTGGCTGTAGTGAATACTTTTTAGAACACAACTGTGGTGGCATGAAATAATAAGCAGCGAACTGAGAGTTTTTAAGGGAGTTTATTTCATTCGCCATCACGGAACTCACCCCAGCGCCGTGCAGGCGCGCCGGAGCGAGCCCAGAGGCTCTCGTCAGGAGACAGGCAATGCGTGTAGTCAGAAGCGGTGGTCAGAGAGAGAGAGTGAGCATGTGATATTCAGTCACTTATATACCCAGTTACAGACAATACATGAAAGGCACATTTGCATCACAGTAACTGCGGGAAGGCATGGGACATTTGCATCACAGTCAGAGCAGGAAGCATATTTGCATTTGAGTCATACATATCAACAGCAGGATTACTGACAGGAAGACATTTGCATTTGAGAGTCACACATAACAATAGGAAGATTACTGGCCGGGATTCTTCTCTGCCCCGGAGCTGTAGGACAAAAGAGGTTATAAGGCACATCTACATATTGTTATCAGTCCATAGATCACACTGCTATGCTAATTGCTCCAGCTGAGCGCTCTGCTTGTCCCAGTCTGTTGTGGGGGTCACCCACAACAACCACAATTATAACTTTACTCATTTTACCTAACTTGAACATTTTTTAACATTAGCTGAACTCTTGTGTAATCTTTTAACTGCATTTACCAATGAGCAAATAATGTTAATTCACTCCTCTGTAAATGCAGGCTGACCTAATGTGTTAGAAGTAAATATCTTTCTGGGTTTTCTTCTTCTTAAAGGAAACTTTTTCTGTCTGGTAGGTGACTGGTGAATAGCCTCTTGGTCGCTGTCTTCGGGCTCAGAGGACTCTATTTCAGTCTCCAGTGTCACTAGGTTTTCCTCCTGGGCAGCTGTGTGCCCTTTTTCTTGTGCTCCCTGTGCTCTTCTGTCCTCCCCCACATGTGAACCTTCATCAGCTGTTGTTCTGTTGTCCATGTGGAATTCTGGAGCCTCTGGATTCAAGTGACTCAACTCTTTGCTGACTTCGCCTGCTTGTAGTCCTCTGGTGCCTCTCCAGTCCTCTTCATCTTCTGAGCCATATTCTTTCCCTTGTTTTTGCCGTCTCTTATGGCTGACTGCACTTTTTTCCTTTACTCCTGCAGGTGAATTTGGTGTCTCTACAGGGAGATGATCACATGGCAGTAGAAGATTCCTGTGCAGAACTCTCGTTCTGCCCTTGCCATTTTCTGGTTTCAGTTCATACACTGGACTGTTGCCATACTTCCTCTGTGTTATCACGAACACTTGCTCTTCCCAAAATGATCTCAGTTTTCCTGGATCTCATTCAGATTTCGGACCAGGACCCTGTTTCCTGGGTACAGCTCTGCACCATGGGTTTTTTTATCATACAAAGCTTTACCCCTCATTCTTTCCTTTGAAGCCATCTGGGAGGCTATTTGGTACGCTTCTGCCATTTGGGCTCTCCATTTCTCAACGTATTCATGAGGAGATTGGCTCTGATCTCTGACTGTGAGGTCAAACATGAGGTCAACTGGAAGTCTGGGGTCACGGCCAAACAAGAGGAAATGGGGAGCATAACCAGTGGCTTCAATACAAGTAGAGTTATAAGCGTGGACCACCTTTGTAAGAGAAGCTTTCCAGTCTGCCTTTGCTGCTTCTGGTAGGTTCCGGAGCATAGCCAGCAATGTCCGATTAAACCTTTCCACCTGGCCGTTTTCCTGGGGGTGGTATGGTGTGGTCCTGGACCCTCTGACTCCACTGTATTCCTCCAGCTTTGCAAAAGTTTATTGTCAAACTTCTTACCCTGGTCATGGTGGATTTTTGTGGGGAAGCCAAACTTCAGCATGAAGTCACCAAATAGTTTTTCTGCTGCAGTTTTGGCAGCTTTGTTGCGACCGGGGTAGGCCTGGGCAAACCGGATAAAATGGTCCATTATAACAAGTATATATTCACACCCTCCCTTACACTTTTCCAGGTGTAAGAAATCGATGTAAACCAGTTCAAATGGGGAGGTGGTTACAATGTTGGTGAGGGGAGCTCTTGTGGGCTTATTGGGACGTTTGCTTTTTAAACAGATGCACACATTTGTGATGTAATGTTCAACATCTTTTTGCATGTGGGGCCAATAAAAGCAGTCTCTGATCAGATTTAAAGTTCTATCTATTCCAAGGTGGCCCATCTCTTCATGTAGTTTTTTTAAAATCAATTTGTGGAACTGAGTAGGCAGGACTAGTTGGAGTCTGCTGACAGTTTTACGACGCAGCAACCCATCTTCAGCAATTTGCAGTTTTGTTTTTTCCCTTACCAGGGCAGCTACCCTTTTACTGCATCTCTCTTTCCCACTTCTTGGCCACTGTTTTAATCTCATGCACTCAAGTATCTTCCCAATGACAGGGTCCTCTCTCTGAGCTTTTCTCAATTCCAGGTTGGGGATTTTTACCACTGGTGATCTCCCCTCACTTTCCTCTTCCATAAGTGCTGTGGAAATTATCACAGGGCAAAGCCATGGCATATTTTCTTTAGACAGGGTTATTACAGCCTGGGTCACTGTGTTCACCATTTCACTCTGTGCCACATTGGTACATGTTTGCATGTACTCTTCCATATTTAGAGGCATGCGGGAGAGACCATCTGCATCCTTGTTTGTTTTACCAGGACGATACTTTATGGAGAACTGAAAGTCAGAGAGTTCAGCTACCCATCTGTGTGTGGTTGCATTCAGTTTTGCTGTGGTTAGCACACATGTGAGAGGATTGTTGTCAGTGTATACTACAAATGGTGAAGAGTAGTAAAGGTAGTCCCTCAACCTCTCACATGTAGCCCACTTTAACGCCAGGAATTCTAACTTCCCGGAGTGCAGATGGTAGTTTTTCTCGGGTTTGGTTACGAGTCCTGGATCCATAGGCAATCACCACGAGTCTGCCATTTTGTCTCTGATAAAGTACTGCCCCGAGCCCCTCTTGGGCTGCATCACAATGCAGGATAAAGGGCTGTTCAAAGCCAGGGTAGCCCAACACTGGGGGCTGAGAAAGAAAGTCCAGTAGCTGACACAGTACCTGCTGGTGTTTGGAAGCCCAAGTGACTGGATGGCATGATGACAACTGACCTCCCCTGTTTTGTTTCCCATGTTTAGGCCTTGTTTGTTTGCGTTTTCCCCAAACTGTTTTGTCACAAGAGAGCAGGTCAGAGAGAGGCTTTGCAATGCATGAGAAATTAGGGATACAACTACGATAATAGGAAATGAATCCAAGTAGTTTCCTCACTTCTCTGATAGTGGTGGGTTTTGTGTTTTTTAGTGCTTGAACTGGGGCAATATCTGCAGAATCCATGGTCTCGCCTTCTTTTGTGACCAGCCGCCCTAAAAATCTGACCTGGTTCTTAAAACCTTCCCATTTCTTTGGTGTTAACTTGACCCCATGGCTTTGGTAGTGCTGTAAAACACTTCTTAGGTCTTTGAGGTGGTCCTCAAATGTGCAAGAGTGAACCAGGTTATCATCCAAGTAGGGTAAACATACTTCATCTCACAGACCCACCAAACATTCCTCCATCGACCTCTGGAATTCTGCAGGAGCAGAAGACAAACCAAAAGGGATTTTCACCCATTCATACAAACCCCAGGGTGTAATAAATGCAGTGAGAGGCCGGCTTGACTCCTCTAAAAAACCCTGGTGATATGCCTTTCCTTGGTCAAGGACAGAAAACCAAGAGCTTCCCTGCAGGCTGTTTAGCATGTTCTGTATGCGTGGTATTGGGTGACCATCAGGAATAGATTTTCTGTTTAGCTCCTGATAATCACAACAGAGGCAGAGACATCTTCCTTTTTTTGCACACACACAATGGAGCTTGAATAACAGGATTTTGATTTAGTTATCCAGCCTCTGTTTAACAAGTCTTTCAGGTACTCTCTCACATCCTGATGAAGTGGTTTGGTCACTGAGGTATATGTACGCCTAACTGGTGTGGGGTCACTGCGGCGAATCTTTAGCTGCAGTGAGGGTATGCTTCCTACATCCTTACCATCACGTGCAAATGCTTTGCACTCCTCTCGCAGTACCTGTTTGACCTGCTGCTGCTGGGATGGTGGTAGGTGGTCAAGGGGAACTGGAGGATCCCATGGTTTCTCATTCATTTTCTCTGTTTGGTTACTCCCTCGTTCTTGCTTGTTAGGAGATGTGGTAACTCGTTGGAAGCTGTGGATGGATGCTTCTGTTGCCTCTACACCTACTGGCCTGGTGGGTGCTGGATACATCGTTTTGATCATTTCAGTTTGACCCAACACTGTTTTTGGCAGATGCTGAAGGTCATGAGCAGTGTTGTTTGTGACTGGTATGGTAAGGCGTGACCAGGACACTCGCTGTAGGTGCACTACACTTTCTTTAATCATTAACCCTTCGGGTAACTGTGGGTTTGGAATGGGCTCAAAAAGGGCATCATGACCTATGGGAAATTGGCATGTTCTCATGCTGCATCTCACAGATTTCATCTGACCTGCTGGGATTGTTACTGCTTCTCTGCCCACTTTTACCAGGCCCTCCCCAACCCCATCTTTCCCACCCTTCATTATTCTCAAACACTCCGGCTCTTTTGCAATCAAAGGAAAAGGCTGAACTCACTTCCTCTGCGATAACACTTGGGGGCTCTCTGCCACTTTTTAAGACCTGCTCAATTACATTGAAGCCAATGATTGGTTCCTCTGCCACCTCTTCTCCATTAGAGACCAAAACAGGGACTACAAGTTCGAGAGGAGTGATGCTGTTTGAGGGCAACTTGAATATAACTTCAACCCACCCAGAGAAAGGAATTGGCGTATGGTTCACTGCCCTCCCATCTAAAACACCAGGGCCTAATATCTCTGATAAGATAAGATAAGCCTTTATTAGTCCCATAATGGGGAAATTCCAGGATTGCAACAGCACAGGGATAGCAACACTCACAGCAACAATCAGAAGGCAAGAAAAAAAACAAAAAAAACAAAACAAGAGCAGCTAATATACATATGTACATATTACTATAAATATATATATATTGGTGATCGTCACTTCCTTGTGGTAACGTATCGTCACTTCCTGTTTTGCTGTCTGCCTGTGTGGTTTGCTCTCCAGCCACTAGCTATGGCTACTAGCTCTCTCTCCTCTCCTCCTCTGGTGTGCTCTCTCTGTCAGATGTTTAGCTACACCTCTGCCTCTTTTAGTGATAACGGTAAATGTAATAAATGTTGTCTTTTTGAGGCGCTCGAGGCGAGGTTGTCTGATTTGGAATCCCGGCTCCGCTGCATTGAAACACCGTCTGCGCCAGTTAATCTCGACGGACGCCCATTAGCTGCAGCGGAGCTAGCTAGCTTAGTTCGAACTGTCACCGGTTCCCCGGCTCTCCTCAGCAGCGAGGAGACTGGGTGGGTGACGGTGAGAAGGAAGCCTAGTCGCAAAGCCCCGGTTCACCACCAACCTGTTCACGTTTCTAATCGTTTTTCCCCGCTCAGCGACACACCCGCTGAGGAATAAACTCTGATCATTGGCGACTCTGTAGTCAGAAACGTGAACCTAGAGACTCCATCGGCCATAGTCACATGCATTCCTGGGGCCAGAGCAGGCGACATCGAGTCAAATTTGAAAATGCTGGCTAAAAGTAACTGTAAATACTCCACAATTGTTATTCACGCCGGCATTAATGACATCCGTCTCTGGCAGTCGGAAGTCACGAAACTTAATGTAGAATCGGTGTGTGAGTTTGCAAAAACGATGTCTGCCACTGTAGTATTCTCTGGGCCCCTCCCCAATCTGACCAGTGATGACATGTTTAGTCGCTCGTCATCCTTGAACCGCTGGCTGTCTGTGTGGTGTCCTAAAAATGACGTGGGCTACATTGACAATTGGAGCTCATTTTGGGGAAAACCTGGTCTTATGAGACGAGACAGCATTCATCCCACTTTGGATGGTGCTTCTCATTTATCTAACAATCTGGCATCTTTTTTATCCAAATTTCCAAAACCGTGACTACTCAGAGTTGGGACCAGGAAGCAGAGTCGCAGTCTTACACGCCTCTCTGCAGCTCCTCTTCATCCGCCACCCCTCAACTTAGCCCCTGTCTTCCCCATCAGAGAATCGTTGTCTGCTCCCTCCAAAGTAAATAAAAATATAATGTATAAGCATCCCAAAGTGATAAAGCAAAATATTGGTAAAACTCAAATTAAACATAAAGCCTCTAAATTGAATGATTTGGCCTCTGTTCCTCCTCATAATTTAAAAATTAAATGTGGTTTATTAAATATTAGGTCTCTAACTCCCAAGTCTCTGTTAGTCCATGATCTGTTAATTGATCATCAGATTGATTTAATTTCCCTTACAGAGACTTGGTTAGGACAAGAGGATTATGTTGGTTTAAATGAATCAACTCCCTCTGGTTATTTAAACTGTCAAAATCCCAGAAGTTCTGGTCGTGGAGGAGGAGTAGCATCAATTTACCATTCCAAATTACTAGTTAATGTAAAGCAAAAAACATGTTATAATTCCTTTGAGGGCCTGGTCCTCAGTGTTGGGCACTTTAGCAATTCCAGGTTAAACCCAATTTTATTTGCCATAGTTTATCGTCCCCCATCAACCTATTCAGAATTTTTATCCGAATTTCCTGATTTCTTAGCTGATTTAGTGCTGAAATCTGATAGAATAATTATAGTAGGGGACTTTAATATACATGTGGATGTAGATAGTGACTGCCTTAATGTGGCTTTTAATTCAATATTAGACTCGATTGGGTTTTCTCAGAAAGTAGGAAATTCTACTCATTACCTCCACCATACATTGGACCTTGTTCTGACATATGGCATAGAAATAGAAAATCTTGTAGTGTCTCCTCATAACCCTGTATTGTCAGACCATTGTCTGTTAACCTTTGATTTTACTATTTCTGACTATTTGGCTCCTAAAGAAAAATATTATCACAGTAGATGCCTCTCAGATGATGCTGTTTCCAAATTTATGCAGATTGTTTCCTCTATGCCATGTGTCAACACAACGGAAATAAGCTATAGACAGCTTGTTCCTTCTGTAATTGATAACATGGTGGATAGTGTTTCAGCTTCTCTGCATCAGGCTCTTGACTCGGTGGCCCCCTTAAAAAAGAAAAAGTCTAATCAGAGATTTTTAACTCCTTGCTTCAACACAGAAACTCGTAGCTTAAAACAGAAGACTCGTCAATTAGAAAGAAAATGGCGCTCTACTAATTTAGATGAAATCTATTTAGCTTGGAGAAATCATCTTTTAATTTATAAAAAATCTCTTAGAAAAGCTAGAACGAGTTATTACTCTGCATTAATAGAAGAGAACAAGAATAATCCCAGGTTTCTTTTCAGTACTGTAGCCAGGTTGACAAAGAGTCAGGACTCTGTCAATCCTAGCATCCCCTTAGAGCTTACTAGTCAGGACTTTATGAACTTTTTTAATAATAAAATTTCATCCATCAGAGATAAAATCAATCAGATTCTTCCCACAGTTAACTTAAATACTGTAACTACTACAACTCCTTCTATTGATGTCTGTCTTGATGAGTTTACTCCAATCGACCTTTGTGAGTTAGACAAAATAGTTTCCTCATCCAAACCTTCAACTTGTCTTTTAGACCCTATTCCTACCAGGTTATTTAAAGAAGTCTTCCCACTTATTGGTAGCTTTATTCTTCATATAATCAATTCTTCATTAACTTTAGGCCATGTACCGCAGGCTTTTAAAACGGCTGTAATTAAACCCTTACTCAAAAAGCCAACGCTAGATCCAGGAGCTTTAGCTAACTATAGACCAATCTCTAATCTCCCTTTCATTTCAAAAATCTTAGAAAGAGTTGTTGCTACGCAATTATTTGACCACCTGCAGGGAAATGGTTTACTTGAGGAGTTTCAATCTGGGTTTAGAATCCATCATAGTACTGAAACAGCCTTAGCGAAGGTCACTAACGACCTCCTCATTGCATCTGATAATGGACTAGTTTCTGTACTTGTCCTTTTAGATCTTAGTGCAGCTTTTGATACTATTGATCATAATATTCTACTTGATAGATTAGAACACTATGTTGGACTTAATGGAACTTCGTTGCAGTGGTTTAGATCTTATTTATCTGATAGGTTCCAGTTTGTTCATGTAAATGATGAGTTTTCTCTCAGCTCAAAGCTTAGTCATGGAGTTCCACAGGGATCTGTGCTTGGCCCTACTCTTTTTAGTTTATATATGCTTCCGTTAGGCAACATTATTAGAAAGCACTGTATACATTTTCACTGTTATGCAGATGACACACAATTATACTTGTCAATGAAGCCAGATGATACTAATCAATTAGCCAAGTTAGAAGCCTGTCTTAAGGAAATCAAAGCTTGGATGACTTGTAATTTCCTGCTATTAAATTCAGATAAGACTGAAGTCATTCTTGTTGGTCCAAAAAACCTTAGAAATTCCTTTCCAAATCAAACTTTCAGTTTGGATGCAGTTACTCTTTCTCTTAATAGCTCTGTGAGGAACCTTGGAGTTATTTTTGATCAGGATTTGTCCTTCAATTCACATATTAAATTTGTTTCTAAGACTGCCTTCTATCATTTGCGTAATATTGCCAAGATTAGGAGCATCTTGTCTCAGAGTGATGCTGAGAAGCTGATCCACGCTTTTGTTAGCTCGAGATTAGATTATTGTAATTCTTTATTATCAGGCTGTCCTAAAACATCTTTAAAAAGTCTTCAGCTGATCCAAAATGCTGCAGCAAGAGTTTTAACAGGTACTAGAAAGAGAGATCATATCTCTCCGGTTCTGGCCTCCCTTCATTGGCTTCCCATAGAGTTTAGAATTAAGTTTAAAATCCTTCTTCTTACTTACAAAGCTCTAAACAATCAGGCTCCTTTTTATTTAAAAGATCTGATACTACCGTATCATCCTAACAGAGCACTACGCTCCCAAAATGCAGGTTTACTTGTAATACCTAGAATCTCCAAAAGTACAATGGGAGGCAGAGCCTTCAGTTATCAAGCTCCTCTCCTGTGGAATCAGCTGCCAATCTGGATTCGGGAGTCAGACTCGATCTCTGTTTTTAAGAATAGGGCTAAAACCTACCTTTTTGATATAGCCTACAATTAGGGAGGGATCATGTGTTTCTGAACCCTCCCTTAGTTATGCTGCTAATAGGTTTAGTCTGCCGGGGGACCTCCAGTAATGCACTGGGCCTCACTCCTTTCCTCACTCTCTATGAAATATTTTTTTTTTTGCTGGTCATTAACATTTGTTTGTTCTCTCCCATAGATTGAGTCCCCATCGTGCTGTTTGCTCTTTACATGTCTGTTCTTTTCTTCTTCTCTGTCCCCTCACCCCCCAGCCAGTCGCAGCAGATGACTGCCCCTCCCTGAGCCTGGTTCTGCTGGAGGTTTCTTCCTGTTAAAAGGGAGTTTTTCCTCTCCACCGTCGCCAAGTGCTTGCTCACAGGGGATCGCCTGATTGCTGGGGTCTTTCTGCAACTGTGGGGGTCCCCCCTACAGTTGATAGTGCTATGAGATGACTGTTGTTGTGAAATGGCGCTATATAAATAAAGTTGAATTGAATTGAATTGAATATATATATATACACACAGACACACAGTGCAGAGCATTGTAGCTGGATGGAATAAATATATAAGTACATAAACACAAAGTGCGGAGCTTTGTAGCTAGATGGAATAAATATGTAAATATATAAACACACACAGTGTGGAGCATTGTAGCTAGATGGAATAAATATATAGATATATAAATATAAATCCACCCAGTGCGGAGCATTGTAGCTAGATGGAATAAATATGTAAATATATAAACACACATAGTGCAGAGCATTGTTGCTAGATGGGAT